>VWZG01002754.1:404164-432938 GCA_013396735.1 Grallaria varia
TGTAGACCCACTCGAAATCCTCTCTAGCCACGGTGTTCCCCATGGCGACGGAGACAACGCACCAACCTCCTCACCCGCCGCCCGTCCGACCCACCCACTGCGAGGCGCCCCCGGCACAGCGGTTTATACCGTCGCGGAGGCGGGTCGCGCCACGCCCCGCGGCCCCGCCCTCGCCGCCCATTGGCTGTCAGGCGCGCGCCCGCCCTCCTGCCGTTGGTCGCCCCCTGGTGGCCGCCCTGAGGGCCGCGGCGGCGGCGGCGGCGGCGCCTCACACGGCCCGGCCCGAGCCACGGGGCTGAGCCTGCCCAAAACCTGCACCGCCGTCCTGCTTTAAACCCGCCCTCAGGGATAAAACCCCCTGCCTAAAGGTATTTAACTGCAACGCAAAACGCCTCTGCCAAGGTCTCTGTTTTCTACCCGTTTCACGGCGAGATATTTTACAAAATTCTTCGACAAACTCCTCTGTAGGAACTTCTATTTAATCCCTCTCTGCATGTATTTCTCATATAACTGACGTCGGGCAGTTCAGTTACAAAGATTATTTAATCTAGAAGTTGAATTACTACTCTCTTGGGATGTACTTGCCCACTCAATAAATCAGTAATAATGATAAAAACAGCAGAGGAAGTTACCACAAAGTAAATTATACCTTGTCTATTAATGTAATATTAGTATCTTGAGGTTCATTATGTGTACTTTATTAGTAATAATTAATAAGAAAGGCTAATAAATACTGCCTGCTAAAAGGCCCATGTGCAACAGGGCTCGTGGAAGGGAAATACAATCCCTGCTTGGAAGTGTTTGCTATCTAAATAATGGACAAAGCACAGGAGCCCGAAAACGCAACACCTTTGTGAACAGTTTTGTTTACGTGCATTTTTAATCTGTGCATCCTAGGCTGGGAATTAGAAGGGGAAAACGGAGCAGGTAGATGAGACGTGGAAAAGTTTATGCCCAGCTTTCCCCTCCTTGGCCACAGGGTCTGAATTTTGCGCTCTCTGAGGACTGGTGCGGCACAGGAGGGCAGACCAGGTGTGCAGATTTCATCGAGGCACTGTGACCTTGCAAGGTTTACTTTTCGGTCAGTGACCATTTCACAATAAACCAGGAGGCGGCTTTGAGCTGCCCGAGGAGCAGCCGCTGAACGCACAAGCGCCGCCGTCACGAGGGTTGCGCTCAGCTGCGCTGAAACACTCCGGGGGTTCTCACAGTGAGTGATCCCTCCTTCTTGTAGCTCAGATATCGGCGCTGCTCTGCAGACCTTCTCACCCTTGGCAAGGATCCTGCCACAAGGAGGAACGTGTCAGCTGATGAGAGAGGTTGCAGCTCGGCCAACAGGAGCATTGGGAGTGAGGCGGAGTATCAAGAGTTTGGCACAGAGAGGCAGGTTTGCAGCATTGCAAATGTATGTAAGTTTGTAAATGGTCAAATTTCAGTAGGGCAGTTAAATACAAGAGTCCAGGTTTATAAACTAAACATCCCAGAACAGCCAAACAAGGCTTAAACACCTAAGAAAAATATTAAATAGGAAAGTTTTGGATAATTTAACTGCCTGAGTATACTGGAGAGCAGTGTCTTTCCTATTTAATCACTGAGTCTTTCTGGTTTAAGCAGTCTGTAACAAATCCAGATTTATTAGGTCTTCAGCAAGCTAAGCTTTTGTATCTGACCTTTCCCTTTCCAGTACCTAGCGTGTCTTCAGCTGGCACAGAGCTACAACAAAAATCCTAGAATGTTCAGTTCCATGTAAACCAAGGCCAGCAGTGCACTCCTGCCTGACAGGGAAAGCAGGATTCAAGCACCACAACTGCTAGAGTGGAGAGCGAGCTGGTCCAGGCATGGTGCAAAGCAGCACAGGAATGCAACTGGAGAATATCAGAACAGTTCACAACGGGAAGACATGTTGCTGTAAAACAGTCCAAACTGAATTTACTTATGAATGAAGTAACAATCTATCACTGTAATTTGCCAGTTACCTTAAACCCGTCAGGAACACCAAGAAATCAGGTAGCTCTCTCCTGCCTCAGGACACATGCAACCATATCTCTATGTCATCCTATTTCCAAGAAGCTCTTGATCTTGAAAATTCCTTAGGCAGTCTTAGTGCTCCCAAAGATCTCAGTAAGAGCAACAAAGTTTCTGTTCAATTCTTACTTTTTAAATGAAGAAATCATGTGCAGGCACCCGAGTAACATTAATGAATTTTGATGATTAACATGCAATGCTGAGCAAGTATCAGGAACAGAAGAATTTTCATTTGTTTTTATCTGTCCTTTAATCCGTGAAATTTATCTTGTTAAGCAGGTAGTCTTTCCTCCTTCAGTGCTTCCACCTATGACATCCATTAGCCCTTGTTTGGAGGGTGCTTGCATACTGCATTTACATAAAAGTTGTTCCATTTGGGAAGAAAGACCTGGTTGCAAACAGCTTTCCCGTCAAGCATCACTGTAGTATCTTCTGATCCCATTTTCACCATGTTCACTAGATACACGGATTTGTAAAAATATCCCCAGCCCTGCTATGAAAAAAGTTTTAAAGGCAAGCTGCTATTTTTAGAAATGCAGCAAAACGGGCCTTGGTAATTTTAAGTTCTTTTCAGAAACTAACTATAAAAGACACTTACTATTGCTTTCCCCATCAGCCCTGGTCTGTTCAGTTTCAGACCTTGACACAAATACTGAAACTGAACAGTGGCTGCAAATAAAACGATTTTCATGTAACTTTGTGAACTAATTTCAGTCTCATGAGTTTGAGGCTCTCCCTTAAACAGACTATACAGTCACTAATCACTACCAACACTACTTCTCAAGGCCAATGCACCAACTCATGTAAAAATGCATAAACATCTAAGAGTGAAAAGTGATTCAGTTTTACTTCAGGCAATTTATCTATTACTTCATTCTGTTTTTCTCCACTCTGTCTGTGCCACTGGTGTATATTCCAGCAGGAGAGCCATCTGATGCCTGCCTCCCTGGGAAGCGAAACACAAAACGCTGGCGTGCCTTTGCCATGGCAGTTCTCAGAGCTACCTTGTAACCATCCCATCTACCCGTTAAGTTTCACAGGCCGTGTTCCATTTTACAGTACTCATTAGCATGCAGATAATCAGGATGCACCTGCAGACTTGGAACACGTGACACTTCCTTGAGTTGAAGGTTCCAGGCTGGCACTTGGCACATTCACAGAGAATGTTTCATGTAACAATAGGCTGTTGTTCTTTCCAGCTCAGTTTACACACAGCTAGAGATTCCCCAACACATAAATAAATGGTACTCTTGAGTAACCTGAAACTATTTGTATACTGTGAAGGGGAGAGGGGGAAACTGTTTACATATTCTAGAAATTAATAAAGAAACTAAGGTGAAGGATATTCAGAGATGTATAAATAAAGCTTTCCAGTAAATGCAATTCAAAGGTTTATGCTTGTCTGGGAGTATTCCACCACAAATAGCTGGCAATTAGTCCATTACAGTCATTTTTCATCATGAATAACCATTAAGTGAATTTGTATCACACAGCAATTACAGCTATCACACTGACCCTTGGATATTTTTTGAAGTATATGCCAGTATATATCTTAAAGAGATTCTTAATGACAAAAAAAAAAAAAATTCTGAGCTGTAGAAAACCAGTACCAGCAAATACTCCTCTAACAGTTTAAGTCTTCTCTCAGATAACCTTCTACGTTTAACCTTGATGCCTAAGAAAAATGCCTGTTTTTTAAAAAGACTCAAACTATTCAAGAAGTTGATTTGAACACTAAATGTCTGCCAAATAATAGGCATTTGCAATGTTACTCCTGGTATGAGCCAACATGTTTTAGAAGGAAAAATTGTAACTGAAAATTCAGGGAAAACATCCATTTTCTGTGATTATGTAACATTTGACTCGACAATTTCTGATTTGTCTGTTTGGTGCTTTAAATACAGCCACTATGTTATGCTGACAGCCATATAAAATGAAAGAGAAACTTGCACTTTAACCCACAGTATTGAGATTTGTGAACAGCTACAAATGCAGCATTTTCAGTGCCATCCCAAGATGAATTCATAACCACCTAAACCCAACGCAGCAGCTGGTTAAAAAAAGAAACCATACGTCAAATGATAAAGCTACATAGTTTAGTACATTAAAACAAAACCAAGGACAATGGTATTTGTATAACGTTCCAAAAATATACAGATAGGAGGGGGAATAATCACTGTACATAACTCTGAGGTGGTTAAAGTGACCAGAGAGACTGAACAGTGCAAGACATGCTTTTCCAGTTACAAGCTCAAAACAGAAGTGCAAAAGAAATTAAAGCTTTGTCTGAAGTGATTTACCTTTTAGGATAAGGAAAGCTTAGAATATTGTCATCAGTGTTACAGAGAAATTTCCACCCCAACCCCAACACAGACACACACAGTAGTTTCAGTTTTCCCATAATACAGCATTTCATTCAAGTGATGTCCCCCCAAGCTTGGTGAGTGTAGGGACAATTTGTCTGATACATGTTAGATGTTGGCCTATGAACCAAGTGCTGTATTGGCAGCTTCTCAACTCTCCAGCTTTGGCTAATACCTGCCCTGCAGGCAGGGTTGAAACGCTCCTGCCACTCACCTCCTAGCATCACCTCACCGTAAGACAGCAGTTGTGCTGGAAGCAGATGATAAGTTATAGCTGAGGAACAAAGAAATTGCTTTACAGGTCTCTGTGCTCTCTCCCAGAGTTTGGAACAATTTCAGGCAAGTGCTTTTGGCAGGCTGACTAAGCTGTACATGCATCTATCCATGCAGATTTAGAATATGGCTCCGAAGACCTAGAACCTGGGTGTGTGCATGTGAAGACTGGATAGAAGGCCATTCCTTGTAAGTTTACAAAAATATATAGCCAATACTGTAGCTTAAGAAGTTAGTTTTACTCATTACAGAGAACCCCAAAAAGTATTAACTACTTTTCAGACATTCCAGACAAGGTCACTTGTAACAAAAAAGGTCAAGTTCTCAAAAACAAGATTTTAAAAGTGGATCTTTCCTTCAAGTGAACAGGACATCTGTTTTAATGCTTAACTTTTTAGTCAGTTAAGACAATTTATTTAAGATTTTTTGTGAACATATGCATAAACACAAATAACTTTAAACACGTTTGCACAGAAAAAAAAGGTTAACCCTTCAAAACATAACAGAGCAGGTCTGGTTAGTATGTAACTATTGCAAATATTAAAGGTTCTGTGCATTAGGCCCACCCATACAGAAAGCAGGGAAAAAGTCAATGAAAGAAAATTACTGTTCAAGTCTAAGAGGTGTTTCTGAAGAGCCAGCAGCCTAAGTGACACCATGAAGCTGGTCACAGTATCCAAACAAGCAGACCTGCTTGGGCTACTAGAGCAGTGTATCCTCCAAGAAGGCGTCATTTACTCCCAAGTTATTTTCTGTTTCGAAGGCGTTTAGATTTCCTGGGACAGTCTGTGGAATCCAACGCCTTCCTTCGTTTTCTAGGAGATTGTTCATTTGAGCCAGAACCTGAAGAATTTCCTACTGTGCTCTCCATCACCTCTCGCAGCTTGCGTTCAAGCTCAGCCAACCGGGCATTCTGTTCACCTATGATTTGGGTTTGCTCAAGCAGTTTCTGGTCTTGATCCTGGAGCTGTTTCTGCTGCTCTTGCACTTTGATGCGGAGCTCTGAGATCTCCCGCTTTAGTGCTGTCAAGCCTGTGCCATTTGCTTTTACTTGCTGCTGGAGTTTGGTGACTTCCTGCCTGGAAGGGTTCTGCTTGGAGAACAGCTGCATTGTTGTCAGTGCTGCAGAAGGCCCTGGAACTTCAGAGAGAGGTTTGATTAATCCTCTGAAACTTAAAGGTAAAAATCGTGTCCCATTTTCACAGTTTGCTTATCCCTATTCTGCAAATGTGAACCTGAACACCAGTTGCAGTTACACGAACACGTAAACAGATTTACAGTCATCTAAGCATCTAAAAGGAACACGTGGTAATCTCAGAGCACGACTTCATTGAAAATACTGATAGCATTTCAGCAGTCTGGAAAACTGTTCATCATTAATTTCCTGTATATAAGCCCCCCCCCTTCTTCTGCTGTATCAAAAATTGCATACAGATATTGTCATGCAGACTTAACGTCAGATATGCCAAGTCAAAAACCCACAACATATCAATTTAATACCAAATAGTTAAAGTATCTTTCATTACAGCAGCAAAAATCTGCTGTCTCAGTTGCAGACTGCTAAAGTTGTAAAATTTTGTGGTTTGGGGCTTAACAAGGTATTTCAGTTTAACTTACAGTTTAGAAGAAACGATTTTACTTTCCATGCTTCTTTAGAATCACTCTTCCTAAGTACTACAACCATACTGGAATTTGAGCTTGAAACTGTTGTCTCTAACAAAATTCCTGCAAATCAAGGAGACTAACAGCTACTGTATAATTTCTTTCACTTTTTCTGCCATGAAAGATACCTATCACTTTACTCTTTTTAGAATTTTACTCTCCTAGCGATGCTGTGCAAGTAAGACGCAACTTTTAAGTATATACAGACAGAACAGCCTGGAACAGCCCACAACAGTCATTCTCCTTTTCCTCCTCTTTTTTCTGTTAGGATGCCGGCACAGCTACCATTATATGGCACTAAGGGGTTGCCATTGGAGAGGTGCTGCTCCTCCCTCAACACGAGGCAGGCATTTTTATGCATCATAAAGCCTTGGCCTTGGAAAGCCAATTGACATCAACTGTGGTTTTGGGCAATGCTTCCTCAACCAAGAGTCTCAGTATATATTAATATACATAACTTAAAAAACCCCCATACATTTATAATGAAAAAATGAAAGTATAATTAATAAGATATAATTAACAGCTGGTATACACACTTATGACTAAAAGGATGGACAGGACATACAAGAAAAAACAAGTATCTCCTGCAGTTAGGCCTATCATTTTTGCTTAAGATGTAATTCTTTTTTCTTCAATTTTTATTGTTATTCTTTTAGGGAATTAATTTCACAGTCCATAAAGTGTGAAAATATCCTGCACAGGGAAGATGCTACATTTTGACAGCCTTTTGCCTTTGGTCATCAAGGCAACTACCTTAGACCTTGGTTCACTAAAGTTCTGGAAAGTCTGACAAGAGTATATGAAGGACCATTGTAGACTGTTATTTTAATTGCCTTTTCACTATTGCCTGTAAGTATTTTACTTGTTAGTGTATACAATAGCGTCCCAGGAAAGTAAAAATGCACATACATGTGTGTTCTAGCTCTCTATGTACTAAAACAGCTTAGGCAAATTCATTTGCTGATTGCCCTAAAAATAAAAGGCATTGAGTCATATTATGTGCCAAATTTCAACCAAATGCAATGATAAAGTCTCATTCATTGGTGGCACAAAAGCGTTTGTTTGACAGACATGCACTATGCATAATTTTAACATACATTCAAGTGACTGTTCTTTTGGTAGTACAAAGGCTCCTTAAATTTCAAAGCAAATGAATTTCAGTTAGCATTCTTAAGAAACAAGTATCATCAATATTTATGTAATAAAGCTCACATTTCAGGGAGGTAGTTTTAAAAACTTACAGTGCTGTGAATTTTTACAGAAAAACTAAATAAAACTTAACTGTATGTCAGAATTAATACCTGGGGCAGTTCCTATCAGACGTCCCGATACATCTGACCCAGGCATCTTTCTTTTCAGTATTGGAACAATCTTCTCATCAAAATATTCCATAGCCATGGAGGAAATGTCCCTTAGTTCTTGAAGAACTTCATGAGCTCTCTGAGGAGCTCTTGTAGAGTTTACATATCTTAGCACTCGATAAATTTCATCTATTACCTAAAACATTTAAGAAGAATTAGGATTTTCTGAAAAAGGCAAGATTATTTCTGTTTGTTCTAAAAATCCTGGCATATTCAGGGGCTTTTACCAGACAACACTTACATAACACTGTGTACTTTAGTTCTACATCAGCTTTTTGAACTGAAGTGCTGTTCATGGTATATCAGAGAAGCTATCCACTTGATCTATCACAACAGCTTTCTTCAAACTCATGAAATGATGCTCATTATGCTAAATTTTGTTTTACTACAGCCATACTTGACTTCTAAGTTACATAATCTATACTCAGCAGAGCACAATAATTTCGTTTTAGAGAACCAGAAGCAAGACACCTTAAACCCCAATGCAGAGCCGTGACTATCCAGCCAGTTATGAAACACATGATTGAAGTAGCAAAAATTAGCATCATGTCAGTCTAAAGAGCTGTAAATATTTACTTGAATCCACTTGCATACACCCAAAATAGTGCAAATTCAAATTAAGTCCAAAAGATATTAATTTACAAAACATCAATCCACTACTGACCAAGAACATAACTCTCCTAACAGATATGGCAAACAAGCCCTTTGGTTAGGAGAGATACAGAGAGATGAAAGGTGTGTCACTAATCTATGAATTGTAGTCTGAAGCACCTCAAAATAAGAGTGCTGGTCTCTCAGCCAAAACTACACAGGTATTTCTCACAGGATTAAGAACGGCTGAAGAGTTTCCTGAAGATCACAGACCATAAGAACCTGTGTTTTCATAAAGGAAGCTTAGCTAAAAAGTTGCAAAAGCTAGACAAGACTAAAGGTTCTCACCAAGCAACAAACTTATAAAAGACTTCTCTAATTTCACCTATATTTTATCCTGTTAGCAACAACACCCTCAATATAAAGCCTTACAGCAGTGCTCTGCTATCACCAGGAACATTAACAGAATGACAACCTCAAATCAGGGTTCACATATTCAAACACAAATTCACGTCCTGGCAGTTCTGTGGTGAAATTTCTTTAGGGAAGCGAAACGGGTGTGAGGGAAACCACAGACTGTAAGTGAACACTAAGCCTTGAATCTGATTGACCAAAATATTATTTTCTGGTGAACGGGTAACTGTCTCTAGAGAGCAGCAGCTAGAAAATTCATACACCAAGTAAATAATTTTTAAAAAACCCAAACTGTTTAGCAGTTATATCAAAATACCATCAAGGTCCTTATGAATGAGTGCCCACAAGAAAAATGGCTGGCAAGCTCACTTGCCCAAGTCCTACACACCCTAGGCCTAGACTGAGTAATGCCTTTCCATCTACTCTTCAAAATAGTGTGGCAACATTTCTTTTAAGTATTTAATTTAATAGGTGAATATCAAGGGCTTAAGTTCACTTGACTCTGTCATATTAATTTTTTAAAATACACGGTATACATAAAAATACAATGTAAAGTCAAATAAGAACATATTACACCATAGTTATTTAATTTAAAATTAATTATCAAATCAACAACAGTGTACAGCAATAGTTACCTCTTCAAGATAAAAATACACTCCATGCCCACAGGCTATCTATCCTTTCAGTGCTGAATGAATAAATGACTGCATGCTGCCCCTGAATCCAACAGGTAACTTTTTCATTCGTCCCAGTGCCATTCAGTTACCTGCCCATGAAAAAGCAGTACCAACATATCCAAACCTTACATGGAAAAATCAATCAATAGAGCACCAGGCTAATGTTCAACTCATCTTGTTCCATCCCTGAGCTGTACCAGTCTTCCTCTGACCATGATTTTGTGAATTCTCCCGTGCACTATTGTTTCCACAGATTATAAACAGTGAGATTCCCAAAGTATATCTCGCTTGCATAATTTATATTTAATGCTGGGGTAGTGTACACCAGATGATGTATATTTAATGCTGGGGCACTGAACACCAGAATTGTTCAGTAATATGCACATTTAACACACCATCCACTGTAATATTGAACAGTGTTTCCACATACTACGTATCTTTATTCAATTAATCTGAGGTACTCAAACCCTTAAGAAAGGTGCCTGAAATCCTCTTGATTGAGTGTTTAGTGCTATTCACAGTCTAAAATACTATATCTTCTGATAGCCTGGATAATGTGTTTTTTTCTGAAAGGTTGTAGAGGATGTATATGCCATAAGTCTAACATCAGAATTAAGAGTCTAAGGGCAAATAGAGATCAAATTTAAAATAATTAATATTTAAATATAGTTTGGTTCACTCATTTCAAACTGCAAGGTAAAACAGAGTGGTGGCTTGTGCCTTTTTTTGCAAGTATCTGAATTACAGTTTTTACATATATATATGTACACGCACACACACAATATATCAATTTGCCCCAGCGGTGCCGGGTTAAGTTATACAATCCTATTTTTAAAACACAGATACATATTCCCATAATATAGTCTACATCTTACCTTTCCAGGTATGAAGCAACAGAGATTGGAATCCACGTACTTCATGAAAGTCATATTTAACAGAGAGAGTCTTGTTTCCACAGCAGCAAGTATGTCTGCATGGCGAGCTAATGAATGATTTCTTCTCTCTGACTCCCGCCTAGAAGACAGACCATAGGGTGACACTTATTTAACAAGGAGTCAACAAAAATCAAACTGTAACATTGCTCAAGTTAATTTCATTAAATTAATTCAAGTTAAAACCCTTTGAGGTTTGAAATTGTAAACACTGACATTTGTCTTCCTGGAAATAAGAGATACAGACTGAGAACCAGCTAGTAATGGCATACTTCACTTTCTCAGACAAAATTTGTTTTCTAAATAATTACTACATCTTACATGATCCCAAAACCCTATATGTAATTTAGGACTATGTAAGAAGAAGCTTTCAGTACTAACTGGCAGTAGACATTGAGTCAGGGTGAAAATTTTTATTCCCCACCCCTTATTCCTACAGTCCATACTTCAGTGCAACTGATATAATAAATGTAATATATTAGTAGTGCTTGCTACAAAGGTCGGGTCAGATACAAGTTCTTTTGACAATGGATCTCTATGGTACGTGGCATTTAGTTTCTTCACTCTGACTGGGAAATCTGATAGGGCACAACAGCAGCTGCTCTTATTCACTGGAGAGAGGAAGAAATTCATTGCTTTACTGAGAAATTAGCTCCCAGTAATGCTCACATGTCAAATCCCTCCTCCTTGCTCCTGTTTAATCCTTGTTACTGAAAAACCTTACTCTTTTTTTAAAGCAGAATCTTTGATAAATCATCAGTGAAGACAGTTGGTCATGAAAAGGAATGGCATTTCTCATTCCTAGGAGTCCATGCTTGATTTGCCAGAAGAGTTGAGTAATACAGAACTCACTCTTCTCTGTCTGAAATGTCAGAGGTACTTTACATACCATTATTCTGTAATTAAATCTTAGGTACAAGGTGATTTTGGAAAAGAAAAATGAAATAATAACACACGTGGGCTCAAATTTTCAAGATATATAAGTGGAATTAGCCAGCAAGAAATTCCTTTCCAATAACCTGCTTAAAAGAATAATTAAATTTATTACAGTTTTAACTGGTACGTACCTTGGAAGTTGAGCTTTAACTTGCTTTTGACACAAGTTGTGGTATCTTTCCACTTTCAGAAATCCCTGATTTAACATTCTCTGGCAAACCAAGTCCATTCGCTTACAAACCTGTATTTAAGTAAAAAGAAATCTTAAGGCTCAATTGAGGCCACAAGGCACTTTCACTACTATCTTATCCATACTTCCCAGGTAATAAAAGACTCTCGTATTGCTTTTTGCTCCATTTCAACAAGTAAAAACTGCAAATGAGATTAAGGCCTCACCATCTCCAACACTGATCACGACACTCCAAAAAGGAGCCGGTATGTTCCATGCAGTTCACAAACCTATCTCCGGATATTGCCTAACAATAGACACTAGGCTGAAAGCCACCCATATATAAGCAGATACAATCTCCTCGGATTTTAATGAAAGTTGCAAATGCCTGTGTCTGGCTTTTTTCTTGGTCTCCAGAGTGATTCTGATAGATCAAGTTAATATTTTGCAGTTTCAAAAAAGAAACCTTTAAAGCCAAGAAATCATGATGGTTTTCTTCCAGGGTTTAAGGCTTATGTTTTTGAAGTCAGACACAATTAACATTAAAAATGTACACAATACAGTGCACATGAAATAAGATTCCTTTCTGTACAAAAAAAGTCTTTTTTTTTTTCTCTGTTTAACAGACTCTTTCATTTTCTGTGTTGGATACAAATAATCTCAGCGGTTTTTTCCCCTACAGATTTAGGGAGAAAGGACATTAAGAGCTGTCATATATATATTAAACTGCTAAAGATAAACCTTCACAAAGTTACCAGTTACAGGACAAAGCCAACTCATACAAAAGTTAAAAGCAACTGCAACTCAGTTCTGCAGATGCAAGAGCTTAGTGAACCAGTTGTTCTGGAACTGTTTCGGTTTGGGGATTTTTTAAGTACTGAAGTGCACAATTCCCACATTCCAATGAATTGGCTTCTTTTTTTTTTTTTTAATAAACACTTCTTTCTTTCATACACTACTCATTCCATAACTGTTAAGTCTATGTAAGTTTACGCCTTGAGGAAGAAGATTCTCACTTCTCCCAGAAAAGCCTGCAATTACTTTCTGTTTATATAGAAGACACTACCCAAAGAAGTTCTGCTTCCTGAGAATCTTCCCTTAGTCACAGCTAGCTTAAGTTCTGTGAGAACTGACCATTTTCAAGCAGATTTGTATTAACAGACCATTAAGCAAATACTGTGGATCTGCCTGTGCTCCTCAGTATTAGATCTTCCTTGTTAACAGGAGAAGGACCAGACACACAAACTACACAAGTACAGTCTCAGCACACCCTTCCCCACATTCACTGATCCAGTTAAATTATCCCCTGTGTATAAGGAATAATGCTGGCCCTTCAACTACAGGAAGGTGGAAGCTGTCAGGTTTTACCCTGAGCTAGCAGCTGTTTCGGGAGTGCATAGATCTGACACTGCCTTTGAGCTTTACAGCTTTCTTGCAGTTCTAATGCTACCAAACCCCTGAACTGGGAACTAGAACCTGCACCCGGGCTGTGTCAGCTCCGGAGTTATTTGGCGCGAGGGAATAACCCTGGAGACACGACCGGCTACAGGTTCGGAGGCAGCAGAGAGCGACCCTAAGCACGAGCGCACTGACACCCGGCGGCAGAAAGGTCCTTGCAGTGCGCTGACGCCCTCCCGCAGCCAAGGCAGTCGCAACCCTAACACCAACTGCGCGGCATTATAATTGATCTTACTCAACTGCTTATGCTACACACCATGAAGAACTATTTGCTCTCCAATTTCTCGACATTACGCGTCTTTGTGCAAATAACCGGTCCAGAACCCAAATACCCAACAGATAACAGGCACTACCAGTAACAAACGGTGATAAATGAGAACTAGTGATTCGTGCCAAAATGAGAATGAAGGAGGTCAGTGCGACCTCAGGAAGGGAGAAAAAGATTCTAAAACTTAATTGCCCCTTATAGAACTTAAAACAGACTATCTCACCTTATCTTGTACATGAGTTATAGCTAAACTAAGGTTAGCCAACAGGATGTTCACACTTTCTTGTGGACAAATATGAGAATTTATACCCTGTTGTATAGATAACAGATTAGTCTAGGGAAACACCTGTTGAATTCTTGAAATAATGATGTAACCTGTATATTCATATGATGTAATGAATATGTATGAATTAACTCTACAAACACTTAACATACCCTGCATCTGTGTGCGGTTTTGGCGGAGCAGAGGCCCCCCCCCGCACCCAGCGCTGTTTTGCTTTTACCATATAATAAACTCTTATTCAAAACCCCATTTGGGCTTGGGACTCTGTTTCTCACACAAATATTGTTTGCAACTTATTTTACCAATCATCTCTTAATTCGCAGCTGGTTCACCATGTAAACCACATGGCACCTGTACCTGTAGGAACAATATATCTCTTCAAGACTGCACAGTCAGCAGTCATATGCAAAATAGCATCATTACACTTTTAAATGTCCACATTAGTCCAAGACAGTTTGATACTTGCCATTCAACGGATCATAAGAAGGCAAAAAGTTAAATGCCTTCATACTTGTATTTGCATATTTTGGTGAATATTTTCTTATTCAAGTCATAAAGCCTAAAAAGCCCGAGTTTTCTCAGATGTCTAGTCCAACCAGCCCCTGTGTTCAAATTTCAGGGTAAGAAAGTTATTCCAAGTCCATGTGAGAAGCAGAATGAGAGGTTGCTTCATCACATGCTGACTTATATGCAATAATAACTTTCTATGATCCTATGAACTAATTTTCCACTTCATTCGTAAACAAATTAAAATAACACAATCTACTAGCTTTGGTTTCCTCAAGCATGTCGTAATTCTTCCAAGCTTCACTACCAGATAACCAATTCCAAAACCAATATAAAATATCCTAAAGCACTTAGATTCACTCTATGTTCTTTTTCTTAGAAACTACACAGACACCGTATTTCATAACATGCCTTTTTAGGGTAAAGTAAGTGGTAAAACACTGTTGACTTCAGGAAAAATCTTTAAAATAGAAAAGCCTGTAAATACAGACTGACTCAAACTGGGAATACTAATGCTATGCTGTCCAAATGCTATCAGTGCTTACTTGTGCTGTGCAGAAAACAAACACAAGTTTGCTGCAGAATCTAAGTCACTTCTGACACATGTCAGAATCCAAGATACCCTTCTCAGGGTGTTTGTGGAATAAGGCTGTGGACTGTTTGGTTTTAATACCCTTGCTATAGTCATAACCTGAGTGGAAGTGCCATTCCAAACTCAGACCTGTGGCTGAAAAAAGAAACTGGAATAAAAGTATTTCATTATTATGCCACTGAGGTAAAAATTTCAAAGCTCCTGTAAGTCACGAAAAATGTCCCAGTTAAAGGAGCCTTCAAAAGCGGGAAGACAGCTAGTTTCCATATCAGCATGCAGACTAGGCTGCAGTTTGTCCAGAACATTACATCTTCAGACATAAGGATCTTCTGGGTTTTCAGTATTTCTCTCATGATGACTATCAGAGGAAACAGATGAAGTAAATACTCAAAAGGGCTGAAAGCAAAATGCTGCTGCTTTTCCTCTCATTCACTTTATCTGAACAAAAGTTTGAGAAATCAAGACTGACATAATTTCAGACAAGACTGCATTCTGAATACCTATTGTTTAGTTTCTGTTACTTTAGATCTACTTTCGGCACTTCATTTATGCTTTCAAATGCACTAGCACCAGGAATAGCAGAAAGCATTATGCTCAGGAAAGCAAATGCTTCTTTGCACAATGAGGGGCCCAGGGTCTTGCCTTGCCTGATGGCAATCATCACAAGCAGGAAATGTTCTTTACCTCATCCTTTGGTGACAGAAAAAGACTTCTGGATCTTAAGCCTGAGATTATGCTCTACATAAACAATGCATGTTCCTATCTCCATTTTAATCTGAAAATGTGCTGCCAACTCCTTAGTCTGTTGTCTTGTACACACACTCTTCATCCAACATCAGTCCAACTTAAGGAAATTTTTTTTTTTAATGGATCAGTGAGCTAAGGTAATCCAAAGTAAGAAAGAAAGTAAGAAAAGTAAGAAAGTAAGAAAAAGATTAGGACATCCATTTGCTTCAATGCTGCAATCCAGACAATGCATCAGAGTGACTGGTTTAGGGAATCCACATTTTGTGTCTACACATGTATGTTTAAACTTTGTTTAGGTCAATTGATGTCCTGGATTGTATCTTCCTGCCTTCCTCAAGATGTTTTATCCCATGGAATGCCACATTCTAAGGGGTTAATGTGCTTTCAGGCACATTTTTGATATGCATGAGACTAAGCAACTTAATCCCTGTCATTCAATTAACGTGGTCCTGCAATGTATCTTCAGCACAATTTATAAGATACACTCACTCATCTTTGATATGCAACTGAAGTCAATTCTCATAGAAAAGAAAAATGTATTGTTTGTGCAGGTCAGATTTTAGAGCAGGAATATACAAGTCTTTCCCAAGGTTACTAGTCACCTTTAAAAATTGGAAAGTGATGACATTTCATTATGAATTTATGACTAGGCATTGTTACTTTTAAAGGCAACCTTAATTCTCGGTCCAACAGCACCTGGAGTTGTGTAAAACATCCAGTGCCTACCTCTCAGTGAACTGCCTAGAGAAGACCTTCAGTTCTGAATGGCCACCGAAAACACTCAGCTGATCAAGCTTAGGGGGTCAAAGCAGAAGGGCTTTGACTCTTTACATTACTCCTGGTTAACAAAGACAAGGGTACTTCCTTCTCTGAAGAATGCTCATAATGAATGCCCTCTGATGTGCTTAAGAGAACAGTCAGGAATTCAATGGAGATTAATTTTCATAGCTGTCATTGACTCAAAAACTAAAAACAGGGAAAGACCAACTGAATAGTTTCCTTCATTTTACACTCAGTATTGTTCTATGTATGTTTCCAAGTCAAAATTTATCCAGTCTGATTTTCTGTATTCCTGAAACTTCTGAACAGGGCAGCCATCTTGTGGAAAAGCAAGCTTGGAGGTGCTACATAAGAAAGCATAAAAGTGTTACATTTTACTTCCCAAGCACCACTGAGAGTTAAACACCTGGTTTGGTCCTTAAACCACCACTTTTCCTAGTCTCAGCATCAGTGCCAGCGCAGCATTGCTTACAAACACTAACTTAGTGCTAGTGACAGAACGAGCCTTCTATTGACTGGTGAGAGCTCCCACAGGTACTACCATTTACAGAATGAACAGGAAAGGCGCAGCCAAGGGCTGTGTCTGGCACTGCAATACAGACCATGAAACACTAATTATACCCAAAAGATATATGATGTACTTCTCTTCATTGAAATTCTAAGTACCCCCCAAGATTCTTGGGGCTGTCCTGTGCAGGGTCAGGAGCCGGACTTTGATGATCCTTGTGGGTCCCTTCCAGCTCAGGATATTCTACAGTTCTCAAGGCACTACATCTTTTTTACAGACCCACTGCCTGCTCTCACAGAAGAAGAAGCAGAAGTCTTCAGTGCACTGACAGCATGCTCTAGAAATATTTAGGAACTGGTGTACTTGGTGCAGTATGAATAAGAACAGGTTTTCTGCTTGATGAGCTTTCAGGTTAAACTTAACAATCAGGTTGCTGATCCAGGACACACGCAGTCTAATTTTCTGCAGAAATATGCTTGCAATATTAGCCAGTTTAGGCCAATTGAGTTCTTAAAATAGAAACAGTACATGCACGTTTACTGAGGGTTACATAAGCTGTGCATTAATTCCCTCACTATTATTCCATTTGTAACCTCACAAGAGATTCATGGCATAGTTTACACGAGGCTCCTTATCCAGGCCATTCAATATTGGTATACACTGATCTCAACACTGACAGCTGCACTTCTTTTTGTCATCATCAAGTTTAGACGTTGAAGCAATAGATTTCATTAGACCTACCACCATGACTGCGAGAAGCAGGCAGCCTTTCGAGCAGACAAGGGTTGGGGTTTTTTGACATCTTTTTTGCCCTACATTTATTTCTAGACAGGGCAGGGCTCTTGGAGCAGCAGGCTCATCATCTCCCACACTTCTTGGCTTAAGCTCCATAGGTAAAAATAAACACACCCATCAGACACAATAGACCACCCACCGTGAGCAGTCAGGAGGAGCAATGAGCCTCCAGCAGCGCAGTGCATTCTCACAGAGGACGGCAGGAATCGGAGGGGTCAGAGACGGCCAAAGCCCTTTAGGAATGCGTGTATGGAGGCGAGCAGCGAGACTGGAGAAGGGATAACGCCCCACCCCATCCCACACAGCCCCTTCCCCGGCGGGGTCGGCCGGGGCCGCCGACAGCTCCCGCAGCGGCTGCTGCCCCCGAGGCCGATCCCGGCCCCCGGCCCGGTGGGCGCCTCCCGGTCCCGCCGCCCCTACCAGGCGCAGCTGGCTCGTCTCATCGTAGGACAGGAAGCTGAGGATGTTCTCGATGGCCACGATGGGCAGCCCCACGAGAGTGTTGCTCTGCGGCGGCGGCTCCATGGGCGCCAGGGCCTCGGCGGGCTCCGGCAGCGGGGCCGGGGAGAGCCGCGCCGAGCCCGGGGCGCCGCCTTCGCCGTCCGACACGAGCCGCTCCTCCAGCGCCGCCATCTTCCCGTCCCTCCGTCCGTCCTTCCTTCCTCCCTCCGCCGAGGGGCGCGGGCGGCGCCGCGTGACGTCCCTTCCGCAACCGCCGCCAACGGCGCCGCCCAAGAGCCCCGGGAATGGCCCCGGGAATGAATGGCCCCGGGAATGGCCCATGCGCCGCCGCCACAGCACCCCCGGCCGCAAACTGAAAGGCGACAAGGTCCGCCCCGACCTGACTTGTCTCCGCTGAGAGCGGCCGAGCGCTGGCACGGCTGCCCAGGCAGGGCGCGGGGTCTCCCTCTCTGGAGACATCCCCAAACCCACCTGGACGCGTTCCTGTGTCACCTGCGCCAGGTGACCCTGCCTTGGCTGGATCATCGCCGGAGGTCCCTTCCAGCCCTAGTTATTTAGTGATTCCCATCCTGGACCACCATCTCCATCTCCCTAATGCCCGACCTGAACTTCCCCTGAAGGTGGCTTTCCACCATCCCACCGTGTCCTGTGGCTGGAGAACGGGGCCTCAGCACCTCCCTCTCCGTGCTGCCTCCTGAGGAAACTGGAAAGGACCTCCCCAAACTCCGCTGCTTCTTCTGCCCGGGGGTCCCGCAGTGTCCCCTCCGCTCTGGGAACAGCCCTGGGCCTGCCGGGGGGGATAGTGGGTGGATTTACAGCTGCAGGGTGGGGAAACACCTCCACAGCAGCCGAGGGAGGCGCAGCTTCACCTCATCCCACGTGTAATCCAGGCCCGTCTGTGTGATTGAGTCCAGCCTGGCCCTGGCCGCCCTCGCAGGAGGAGCCCCAGCAGCAGGGGTGGGCAGGTCTGCTGGCATCTTCTGGGGGTCAGAGCCAGGTCTGTTGGCATCTTCTGGGGGTCAGAGTCAGGTCTGTTGGCATCTTCTGGGGGTCAGAGTCAGGTCTGCTGGCATCTTCTGGGGGTCAGAGTCAGGTCTGCTGGCATCTTCTGGGGGTCAGAGCCAGGTCTGCTGGCATCTTCTGGGGGTCAGAGTCAGGTCTGCTGGCATCTTCTGGGGGTCAGAGCCAGCTGGCAAAAAACCTCAGCCGCCCCAAAACCACTGCTTGGGGTCAGGAGTCATTGTGCAGGCAGAACACCGGGAATAAAGCGAGCTCTCTGCTCCTCTGATATTTCTCCTGTATATTAGGGAGGTTTCTTGGGTCTAATTGCTGGGGCAGCAAAGGGATGGGACCAAGGGCTGTTTCCAGAGCGTTCCCTGGTGCTTCTGAGCACAGACACACCGTAGTTTCACAACCATTTTAGCCTGACAGAACTTGTGACAGCCATTGAAAGGTATGGTGCCAGCCACCCCCTGCCTCCAGCTGCTGCTTTGTTCCCCATCAGCAGTGTTGGGCGTGTGTGCTCCACGGGGGGAACTGGTGCTGCTGAAGATCGATTTGCCAAAGAAAATCATTCGACAAATGTCAGAAGTGACTGTAGCAAAGTGTATGGGGAAAAGCCCTAAAATGTATGGGGACAACAGGACCGCTTGTAGTAACCTGCACCAAGGTGGTGGGGCTTAAAATAACACAAGACTAAACCATTATCTGCCCGCTGCATCCCTGTGCATTTTTTTCCCCAGCCGTGCTTCTCCTCTTTGAAGTTTTATCTTAACCTATTTATTTCATGTGCAACTCCCCCATCTCCTCGGAAACCCATCTGCAACCTCTTTCTTAAAGAAAAAAAAAAAGGCAACGGGAAAAGAATTAACTTGGGAGCAGGGCAAATGCAAGGGTAAGAAGCCTTGATGTGTGTCATCCGAATGGCACTCCAAAAATGTGCACTGGAATTAATATTTCCTTTTTGGGAGAAGAACACTGTGTGCCTTGTACGGATCTGGAAGTGTTTTGCTCCCCAGCCCCGCCCCTGAGCTCATCAATGCCACTGTAAAATGATCTGGCTATATCTTGCAACAAGGGGTTTATTCTTGTGCATGGTTTTCAGACCCGATCTCCTTTCACATGCACAGTCAGCGGTTTAAAACACACTCAGGAGAATTCTTTATGAACTTGTGACTTGGCACATGAAGTTTGGTCTGGCAGTTCATTAATGCTTTAAAAGCAAGTGTTTTTTTTCATCCTACCTAAGCATATATAATTTAAGATTTGTTTCAAGAATGCTTTTTTGTTTTGTCATATCATCTGAACAATTCAAGTTTTTAAGATGCAGCTTTATGCTTAATAAATATAAGTTGTATGTTTATTAGATCACCAGGCAGAATAAATTGATGCAATGAACAATATATATTTTATATTAACTACAACTATATACATAGCTTAATAAGTCTGCTTCAATAAGTAGGCTAATTCTGCTGCCTCCCAGATTCTGATTCATGTCCTTCCCCAGTGTATCCTGTGTCATTTTTCTGAGCATGCATCACTTTGCATTAATTTGCAAAAACGTTTGTTCACACGCCCTTTCACAAAGTCCCATCACAGGCTCTCCAGTGGATGAACTTTTCAGTTATTTTGGGATAGTGTGAAGCCAGGCAAGTTGGTAATACTTCCTGAAAGGGATGAAATCAAGTTATTTAGAGTCTATTGCACATCATGTAACATGCAAACATTTTGTCAGTGTTTTACAGGTCATTCAGAATACGTGCCTCATTTGGGTCACCACTCTTTCAGATTTCTGCAATGTTTGTGAGACCTTAAAAATCTTGAAATAGCCTTAGTTTTGCATTTACCATGTTATAACTATAGCTGGACTGATTTTTTTTTTTTTTTAAATCCTAATGAGTCACAAGAAGGATGTTAAGGGAAATGTATTTGTTTGCTCCTTTTAAGCAAAAAAACTCATAATATTTTTGATTTGGATGTCTTTGTACTTTGGACTGCATATATGAGGTTTAAAAGGAGGGCCTTGTGGGCCAAGGATATCTGGCTTGCGTTCTTTGTAGTAATATTCAAAAAAATTTTTATGTCACAAGCCTTTGTAAAATCTCATTATGTGGCTTAAAATTTGTCAGTGAAATTTTTAGATATATCTATATTGAAAGATTCAACCTCTCAGCTTGCTACAAGCTAATGAGACTGTTTGTATTTCATGCTCCAAACTGATTCAAGTCTGGTCTGTTGAGGTCAGCAGGGACTGTGAAATTTTACTGCAAGTATGTAGAATATTTCATTGGGGCTTTGTGTGGAAGTCAGCAGTGCCAAGAACCACGGTGAAGAGGAAAGAACCTGGCTCAAAACCCAGTAAAGTTATAACTGTCAAATCTGAGAAAGGAGAAGAAATTCAGGAAAGGAGAGAAAGAGAGAGAGTGAGAAGCAGGAGCTAAGAAGCAGACATCTGGGAAAATAGGGATGGCAGAAGAAATCCAGCAGCGGGGGCGGGAGGTGAGGGAAAGTGTGTAACTAGGTCAAGAACTGTCATATTAATGAGGAATATTGGAGCAAAGAGGAGTTAATGTGCTCAAAAACTGAGGGTAAGAGCAGAAGTTGGGTGGGAGGAGAACAGATTTGTTTTATTAAGTTAATGTAATCAATAGAAAAATAGAAAAGGCTGCTTCACAGTGGCAGCAGCAGTTTGCTCACTTTACGGGTATTTGGGATTTGTTTGAAAGAACTCTGGTCTATTCACACAACTGTATTTTCATTCAGGCTCTGAGGCAGAGTAAAGTCTTTCTTGCTTAAAGGTCTTTTTTGCTTAAAGGTCTTTTTTTTGAGAGGCATTAAAAAAGAAATGGAAAAAAGCCATATTTAAATTTCCTTTTAGAATGTTCTTAATAAATGTAGACAGGAGTGTAAACAGATTAATCTTTTGCAGCTGAACCTTTTAATCCATTAATAGGTAAATTAATAAGTATTGTTGTGTGGAGTCAGATTCAGATATCAGTGTAGTCCCAATTTAATTAATTCGATGTGAGTATGCATCCTTTGCAGTTTAATCAGTTTTGAACTCAGTAGTGCTACATGTTAAATAAAAAACTGGTTGAGAAACTGACTCTAAAATCTACAGCTACCTCTTAATATACTTGTAAGACTGTACATTAGGATTCTGATAGGATTCATAAGCTGAAGCTGAGAGGCAGAAGAATATGATGCTCCATGAGAAATCAGAGGTAGAATCAAATGGAAAACAGGCAAAAGAGAGGATGAAAGTTAATGCAAACTCTGTAGATTTTTCTGAACTAAAAGTGTGGGGACCAGAGTAATCTTGAGTACCTTTTGTAGGCCAGGTGTGTTGCACAGTCAAGTTTTCATTATATATGTTTTTCTGGTTTAAATTTCAAGAAAATATTTAGCTAAAAGTATTTTCAAATCCACAAGAAAATTGGGGCGTGTAGGCGTGTAATATAATAGTTAGGTAAACTGATGTACTTTGGGGTTAAAAAGGGTAAGGATTCAGACAAATCCCCTTTCTATTTTCTAGGAATAAAAATACCTTCCCTGAAAGAAAACTGCAGAATCAGGTACTGGAGAGCATGTTGTCTTGGTCAGGTTACACGTCCTCACACTGACGTACTCAACAGTAAGCTTGGTGAAAATGCTTATATAAACAAAAAGAAGGTTTTAATTAATTAAAATTTAATTACATGACTTTTGCTAATTCTCTGTATTATTCTCTTGTAGGATGTTTACAAGAATAGATAATCATTTTCCGACATTAAGAAGGGCTCAGTTTTGATGTAAGTTCCAAGGAATTCCATTGATTTTTATGTATTACCACATATTTATTCTACAAGAAAGATAATTCAGAGACATCCATAATGTCTCTGTGTCTCATCAGTTCATCTCAGTGAAACATCACTGACATGACAAACTGCACCAATACTGTTGATGTACAAGACAAAACTCCCAAAATGTCCATTGTCACCTACTGATCATGTCCCGTGTCTGCCAGGGTTATCTAAAGCAGAGTTTGATTTGCTGAGGCACAGGACTATAGCACTGTGTGAGAAGGTGCAAAGAAAAGAGTTAAATTAACCAGGAGAACATGTTTACAAAGATGTGGTTTGCTCAGTCCTGCTGTCACTTTAAAAAAAAAAGAAATTGTGGGGGGGCCTGATATTGAAATAATTTTGTTTTTTTCTGAAATTCTGGTTTCATTCTCTCTTGACTGCAGAAGGACTGCTATCGTATGCTATGTCTGCCTTCTTGGCAGCTGAGCAATAGGGATGAAGCAACACTAAAATGGCAGTGTTAATTTAACTCTCCACATTCTCTAACATCCACCTGGGATGATGGTTCAGTGTCCTAAAGTTTCTGGTAAGGAATGGGATTGTGATCACAGTATTCCTTTTTGCAACAGCTGAATATATTTGTGCTTAATGAGCATATTTTTCAGTTCCTTCCCCTGTTCTTCCTCACTGACCAGCTCCCTAATGGGGCTGGATGAGTGGCTGGAGGCAGATGCAGCTTTCTGCCATTGCTTAATTGCCTTCAACAGACGTTTTGTTACAGAGGGTCTTCTGTCAGGATCTGTCCTGAGATAAATTGACAGGAGTCCAGAGTGTGTCTAGTGAATGTAATTTAGTTATTGAGGAGAATGGCAGCTGTGTGTGAGGCATACAAAACACTAATTTGTGCCAGGCTACATTTGGTTCAAAGATGCTGAGAACTAATGGAAGAGGATGTTTATTTCTCCTCTTTTTAAAAGACACAGTGCAGACTTGCTTTAGCTGGCTGGTTGTTAAATTACCTGTGAGGGAAAAAAGCCCACACTGAATTTAAATTACATAGAAAACAATTTTGAGTGATGAAATTATAATTTTCTTTCAGCAAGTAACCTAAGAAGCTCAAGAAGCTTTAGTTTACTGAAGTTAAATAATTCCTGGCTGAGCTGGAATAAACAGAAGACTTTTGTTTACTGTGAGTGATGCTTGTGTACAGTGATATGGACACTTTCTGCTTTTATAGAATCATCCTTTGAAACTGTTTTTAAATTATCTCCTTAAGAGCTGAATAGGTTGCAGCAAAATGGCTGCAAATTTCTAAAGTATTTTCTGAGTGCTGCTGGCTCTGTACAATTATTAGTTTCCTAAGTAACATGATAATGCACTTTGTGCAGTGGGTGCATGTGAGACCCTCACAACTTAGATAATGGGATTAGTTTGCAGAGAGGATGCAAGTTAAGCAATAAATAATTTTTAAGTAACTTTAAAGATAGAGAGTCTGAACCTCTGCTGTCTCATGTAGTTGCTTAGATGTGTTACCAGTTCATATATAAAGTGATCCATGAAGTTTATAGTCACTTTGTGTAGTAGTAAGTGCTTTCACAAGGCAAGAGACTGGCTGTCATGCCTCTGAGTGAGGTAAATGTAACTCAGCTGTTCCTTGCGTTGGGAAAGTCTACTTTTTGTTTGAGCTGTGGCATAGGAACGTGACAGAATACAATTATTTGTTTAGATTTGACTCAATGTCATTTCTGTGTGAATAAGGAAGTATATGTCACAACCAAAATGATTTGTCAGACAACAAAATATACTTTTAAACAAGACACAAACTGTCTAAGTAGGGGCCTGATGATGTTCTGCATTAGGTATGCACTGATGTGATAAGCTCCCTAAAAGGGATTACAGCTGGAGAGACTCATTTCAGTTGCCAGACACAGATGTTTTACAGAGCAGTAGCTTATCATCAGGAGGAAAGTGTGTATTGTATCACTCCTCAAGGTCCAAGAAAACCTTTACACTTAGAGGATTGGGCTGATGCAAGCTGTGGAAAGCCACTGTGTGTTAATTTAAAGTTTACATCTGCTGAATGCTTCTTGATGTAGTGCTTTGAATGTGACGCAGACCAAAGGCTTTTGCTTTGGGAGCAGCCACTGGGATAATATAGGATGTCCTACCTGATGCTGATAGGAGATTTCTTTAAAGTGAAATCTCATCTGCATTCTTTGGAACTTGGTTGAGCATGGAACAGGCTGCCCAGGGAAGTGGTGGAACCATTGTCCCTGGAAGTGTTCAAAAACATGTAGATGTGGTGCTTAGGGACATCATTTAGTGGTGGACTTGGCAGTGTTGCCTTAATGGCTGGACTCGATGGTTTCAGAGGTTTTTTCCAACCTTAATGATTCTATGAACTAGTGAACTTTTTTTTTTTTCTTTTTTTTTCCCAGCTGGGAGATAGATTCAGTCCTTGCTGCACGTTTTCCCCAAAACTTTTTCTGTTGTAAGGTCTGTTATCTGATGTTTTAAAAGCAAATTAAATAGTAAAAATGCAACCTTACATAGTGAAAATTAATCTAACACAGCTAGAGGGCGGCTGGTGGATTAGCATAATGGGGTGAAGGTGCTGAAGATATAAACCCATCAGTTTTCTTTTCTATGGATACCTTTTCTCTTTGTGAGGAAGTTTGACAACATGGGCTAGTCAAGGCCTTTTCTTTGAATTGCTGTCTGGAAAAACCTTATCTTGAGCTGGAGACTGACTGTATAAATTAGGTGCCAGAAGTTCAACAATGCTGGAAAGAACCCAAACTTGTGAAGCTGCTGTGCCCCAGCTCGAAGAGTTTAGGTGAGCAATTCTCTTGGCATGTTCATTTTTTTCTTTTTTTTTCTTTCTTTCTCCCCCCCCGCCCTCCACAGCAGCCTCAATTCTAAAGCTTTCCCTTCTTTCTGGGCTCTTAAATTATACACCTCATGAATTAGAACTCAGAAGTCTGCCTTGGTGGAGTTTTAACAGTAGGTGGCAGTGGACAGCAAATCTAAACCAGCTGCCCTCCTGCTCCTCATACAGTGATGCTGATCTGTTGATTTCTGACAAACTCTGAAATTATTGTCTTCGAAACATTATAAAAATTATATTCACCGTCTTTTCCCTAAAGAATTAAAGGGTTTATTAAAAGCAATGGGCAGGTACAGCTGTGGTTTTTTTGTTTGTTTTTTTGTTTGGTTTATTTGTTTTTTATTCTAATGAGTTATTGCAAAAGAGATGTTACCTGATAATCCTAATTTTATCAGGGCTGTAATAATACGGGACTTGACTGGTCTGGAGGCAGTTTCAGGCAGTCTGGTAGAGCAGTGGATGAGAAATTTCTGTTACAATTGCTTAGATACAGCACTGAAGGAATTAACTGGGGGTTTTGGGTTGAGTAGTGGGGTGAGGGCATAAAATACAGCAGTGTCTTCCCAGCCCACTCCCACTGCATGGGATCCCATTGCATGACAAGACTAATGGCAGGAAAAGATGATGCTATTGATTTCTGCTGATTATCATTACCACTACTGTCTGTAACATCTTTCTGCTACTGCAAGTTTCTGTGGCTCAGATCAAGTACATCTCTCGTGGAAAGCAGAATGATTCTGCTCTGTTTTTGTTCAGTGGCTTGGTGGCATTTCATTTCTTTTTCTTGGATACTTTTCAAGCCATTCCGTGAGTATTAACTTCCCCTGAACCCTTGCTGTGACTGCTTCCATGGGACTGCATGTGATCTTAGTCAAATACAGCGTGCTCCGTTCAGGGCACCAAAAGTAGTGGGAACCAGGGAAGAGGTGCAGAGCTTCAGCTGTGCCTTTGGCTCCAGATCCTGTGGATCTCCTCTTCTCTTCCTTTTTGTCATAGCTCCATTTATGCAGGACTGGGAACTTGCCAATTCTCCCATGCGTGACCCAGTTATCTCCAACTGTTGACATGCTAGAGATTGAACCCGGGGTCAGAAACCCTCACGTATTTCTGCCCGCTGTGGGGGAACCATTGACTCCCAGCTCGTAAACCCCAAAACCTTTCCTGTAATTAATAACCCGTTGTGGGAAATTCATGTCGTGCTTATCTAATGAAATCGTGTCTGAATTGCTGGAAGAGGCAGAGATGTGACGTGCTGCAGGGAAGGGGAGCACTGCTGCTGAGATGGGCACAGGAGCGTGTGGCTTTGACCCCACTTCACCTGCAAACCTGGCGAGCTCTGTCCCCTCTGCTGGAGAGGAGCTGGGATTTAAAGTGTGAGACCAGATGGCACCGCGAGCCTTCATCGCAGCATGTGAGTCACAGAGCCTGGACAAAACCTGGAAGTAAATAGGTGCACCCCTTGGAGCTTCATTTCCTTAGCAGGGATGGGGTTGTAGCTTTGTGTGGAAGATGTCAAAATTAGAGCTTGAGCCGAAAGAGACTTCTGTGGATTGACCCGCAAGAGGCGCGTGCTAGCAAGATATAGCTACCACACATGTACATCTGAAACATCTTTTCTAGTTGATTTTGCCAAACCATTTCCAGTTTTATTTTGCCAGCTTAGAAATCGATGTTTTAATATTCTAACTATTATTTGTGTCTGTCTTTAAGGGGCACATTAAAATATCATACTCCTTGTTTTATCCCTTACCGGCCAGATACTTCTAAAAATCCAGCAGAGACGTGCAGACTCCTTGGCTGGAGTGTGCCCAAAGGAGGACAGTGAAGCTGGTGAAGGTCTGGAGCACAAGGCTCATGAGGAGCAGCTGAGAGAGATGGGGATGTTTAGCCTCGAGAAAAGGATGATCAGAGGGACCTTAGCACTCTCTAGAGTTACTGAAAGGAGGTTGTATCGAGGTGGGCATTGGTCTTTTCTCCCAGGTGACAAATCATAGGGCAAGAATAAACGGCCTCAAGATGCACCAGGGAAGGTTTAGATTGGATATTAAGAAAAATTTCTTCACTAAAAGAGTGGTCAAGTATTGGGAACAGGCTTCCTGGAGAAGTGATGGAGTCGCCATCCCTGGAGGTGTCCAGAAAATTTGTAGACATGGTGCTTGGGTACATGGTTTAGTGGCATTGAACCCAATGACCTTGGATGTCTTTTCCAACCGTAAGAATGCCACGATTCTAAGAATTTCGGTTCTCCCTTGCCATGTACTTTGGCCTCTAACATTATTTTGTAAAATAAATTTAAAGTGTGAGTTTAAAAAAACCCCAAACAACAAAACCAAAAAAAAAACAAAAACACCCCACAACCCTCCCAAATGAAAACTGAGTTTAAAAATCTTCCTCGGGTAGGTTGGCCCACGTGTGCGAGCAGTGGAGGAGCGAATCGAAACGGCCGCAAATGGGGGCCACGGGGACGAGCAGGAATTGCCAGACGGGCGCTGGGCGGTAGGATACCCAGAGGCTCCGGAACAGCAGCGCGGGGCTCTGCTCGCGGACCGGGCTGGGTGATGCAGTGTTTGGGTCCAATCGCCGCGCGGGGCCCAGGCAGGGGCGGGTTATCCCGCTGGAAAACGGGGAGCGCCGCTCGGGCCGCCCGCGGTGGCGGGGCGGAGCCGTGACGTCACGGCGTTGCCGGGAGACGCCGCGCTGTGTTCGCCGGGTGTCCAATGGGCGCGCGGGGAGGTGACGTCATGCCGGCGGCGACGCCTCCTGATTGGCCGGCGGGGGCGAGGAGCGCGGGGAGGAGGGAAGGGATGCGGTGCCGGTCCCGGGACACGCGGTCGGGATGGGCCGGGTGTTTAGCCCATTCCCGCCCCTCGCTGCGGCAGTCTTGCATTAAACAGTGCTGGGTTATCGCCCGGGAGTTCCCGGGGCGGGGTTGGGCAGTGCTCTCAAAGTTTTCTTACCGCTTTAGAAAAAGAGATGCTTGCGTAGACATCAGGTCCGAGTTT
Organism: Grallaria varia; assembly: GCA_013396735.1. NCBI lineage: Eukaryota > Metazoa > Chordata > Aves > Passeriformes > Formicariidae > Grallaria > Grallaria varia. The sequence continues at coordinate 432,641 of VWZG01002754.1, forward strand.
TGTTCTTCCTTCGTCTGGGAAGTTCTAATCCTCTCCGCTTTTATCCTTTCTGATTGCTGCGGAGATTCTAATGCGAATGGAAAAACAGATGCACCTGGTTTTCCTGCCGAGGAGCCCCGTAGCGGTGCTGATGGAACACACTTTTCTTCCAAGCCTTGCCTGAGCTTTTCAAGTGGCGTAGCGAAGCAGCCGGGTTTGAAATGGGTGTCCTGCACGCTGCTCCAGGGAAGGCAAAACTTTATTACCACCCCCCCCCCTCCCGCCCCCCCACGCGGGCAACAAGAGTTTGTGGGGTTGT
>VWZG01002754.1:433463-500046 GCA_013396735.1 Grallaria varia
CGGAGCGGAGCCTGGGGCGGGAGAGCGGCTCTCGGTGCGGACAAAGCGGAGGGAGGCCGGGCCGGGCCGGGCCAGGCGGTTCCCCTTCCGCAACAGGTCGTGCGGGCGGTCAGCGCAGCCTTCCCCCGGGATCGGGATCCCGCTCCCGCTGCGGGCGGCGGGGCCGGCACCGGCCGCCCCCATGCGGTTCGGCTCCAAGATGATGCCGGTGAGTGGCGAGGGCTGCCCGGGCCGCGGAAAGTTGGAGCGGGGCAGCGGGAGGGAAAATGGATCCTGCGGACGTGCAGGGGGGCGACCCCTCTGGTATTCCATGGCCGCCTCCCTCCCGCGGGCCGCGCGGGGCTTCCCCTCCCCCTCACGGCTTTTTTGGGGGTTTGGTTTGGTTTTGTTTTGTTTTGTTTTGTTTTTCTGTGTGTGTAGCTTTTCCTTTTCTTCCTCTTTCACGCCGGGATCAACTTGTTAGACGGGCTCGCTGGAGCCGAGCCAGGCGAGGGGGGCGGCGGGGCCCCGGCGCTGGAGGCTTTTCCCTTTTGCTGGGGGGGAGGATGAGGCTGCCCCGCTCCCGAGGGGCAAACGGCTCTGCATCCGGCTGGCTTTTATTTTTTTTATTATTTTAAATAAAGCTACGAAGTTCTCAAAGTTGGTTTGAGCCGCTCCTGTGTGCCGGGGGTGGTTTTGTTCGGGAGTTCCCGGAGGAGGACGGTGTCCATGTTGTTTACGGCTCCCAGTGATGAGGAGCTCTCGGGGGCAGGAGTTCCCAGGCGCGGCCGGCAGAGTTTCGGGAGCGCTTGGAGGCTGTGTGTGTGTCTGTGTGTGTGTCTGTGTCTGTGTCTGTGTGTGTGTCTGTGTCTGTGTCTGTGTGTGTGTCTGTGTCTGTGTCTGTGTGTGTGTCTGTGTCTGTGTCTGTGTGTGTGTCTGTGTCTGTGTCTGTGTGTGTGTCTGTGTCTGTGTCTGTGTGTGTGTCTGTGTCTGTGTCTGTGTGTGTGTCTGTGTCTGTGTCTGTGTGTGTGTCTGTGTCTGTGTCTGTGTGTGTGTCTGTGTCTGTGTCTGTGTGTGTGTCTGTGTCTGTGTCTGTGTGTGTGTCTGTGTCTGTGTCTGTGTGTGTGTCTGTGTCTGTGTCTGTGTGTGTGTCTGTGTCTGTGTCTGTGTGTGTGTCTGTGTCTGTGTCTGTGTGTGTGTCTGTGTCTGTGTCTGTGTGTGTGTCTGTGTCTGTGTCTGTGTGTGTGTCTGTGTCTGTGTCTGTGTGTGTGTCTGTGTCTGTGTCTGTGTGTGTGTCTGTGTCTGTGTCTGTGTGTGTGTCTGTGTGTCTGTGCGCGTGTGTGTGTGTGTGTGTGTGTTCTAAACCTGCCCAGCTCTGGGAGGTGTCTCCGGTTTAGCACTTGCAAAAGGCACGGGCAGCACCACCTCCTCGAAGAGTTTTAACACGGATTTTAAAAGCCTACACTGGTTTTGTTCGCGGAGGTTGGATGAAAGCAAAGCGCAGCAGCTTTACTTAGTTTCCAGCGCAATTATACATGATGGTGGTGGCGTGAAACAGTTTCCTTTGAAAGTACACCTGCCACGGAACACCTGGTTTTACCAGCAGGGGTGCCCCGTGAAATCCACATTTTGTTGTTCTGAAAAACTGGAATACGTGCAGAAAATTCCGACGAGCTTGGTACCTGTTTGGTCCGAGTTGAGGATGCTTTAAAGTGTCCTCTCTCTCTGCCATCCTTCCCCGGGCCTGTCTCACCGAGTAGCTTTGCACGCATAGGGCCTTCTTTCAACAACACTCCTCTGTTAAAGATTATTTCCTGTTTAACTCTTCGGGAACTGAGTGGAACAAGTGAGGAAGGGACTGCGCTGAAAGGTGAGACTGAGAACCCATGCTGGAAGGATAGAGGTGTTTCAGGGAAGCTTGTTTTGCTCTAAGTGTGAGGTTCTTCCTCTGCAATTAGGAGGGAATAATGAGCGATAATTTGATCTCGCGGAACACTAGAGAAGGCCGGGTGACTATTGCTGTAGCTAATGAGAGAGGAACAGAGAGAATATGAGCCCAGCTACAGGTTAAATAGGTAATGCGTTGTGCAACAGTGGTGTTGTCTGCCTATGAAAACTTGGAAAAACAAGCAGTAAATATAATAAGGTGTTAATTCAATCCCTGTCAGAACTGAGCTAGGTAAGCACCCTGATATAACAGTGCAATCTCCAAGAGATGCTGTTGCTGGTGAGTTCCTTGTCACCGAGCTCAAATAAAGGAGAAAAGAAGCAGGAGCAGTCTTAGCCCATCAGCATTTGGAGGTGACAACTTCCAGAATGTGCATTGCCCCGGTGGCTCAGACTTCTCTTTTGCTCCTGACTCACCTCATTAGTGATTCTGGTTTTTAACACATAAATAAAGGGATGAATACAGCCTTTTCACTTTGTGTTTGCTGTGGATGATTAAAGATTTGTGAAGGTTCAAAGTGACTTAAGGAATTAAAAATATGAGTAAAATATATATCATGAGTATTAGAACTTTAATGCAGGTTAAGGAAAAAAAAAAAAGCCGAAACCAAAACCAAAAAACAAATAACAGCCCAAGCCAAGAAAATCTTAGTTTTGTTATATTCTTCATAAGGATAAGATTTCCAAAAGTGCAGAAGGGTGTTACAGGAGTGCTCTGGTCCGCTGACAGCAGGACACAGAAACAGCCATTTGCCACTTTGAAATCATTCTATGTCAAATATTCTCACATGAAAGTGAATATGAAAGGGTGGAAAATGCACTGTCAAAAGTCGTTCTTTGTCTATTCTTTGTAAGTATTTATGCAGATTTCCTTGTAATTTCTTAGTTAATAAAACCTCATTTCTCTTTTAACAAAGAGATTAACAGAGTCTGGGGTGGGAGAGAATTGAGGGTTTGAAGGAAGTCAAAAGGGAGCTGAACATAAGTCGCCTTGTATTTATGTGGTAATGAGGTGTTCATGGACTTGTGTGTCTGTATCTGCATCGTTTGTATGAGTAGTAGGCTGTCCTTAAACCGTCTACAAAATGTTTTCTTTCTTTCTTTCTTAATGTTTCTTAAGATGTCCCTTTCTTTCCCTCCCCTGCAAATAAAACTGTCTGTGTAAGATTTTTCACTCTCAGATCCAGGTCTATCCTCCTGTGTTCCAGAAGATAGTGTGGGCGAGGGATTGAACAACAGTTTGTGACCCCAACTGGGGAATACAGGCGGTGTGAGCCCAACCAGGAATTTACCTCTGAGTAGCTGCCAGTGAAAAGCTGGGAAACTGCTGGAGCAGCACAGCTACTCATGCTCTTGGGAGACAACCCTGGAATGGGAATGTTTTCCTTGTGGTACTGACAGATAGAGCTAAACTGCTGCTGTAACCATATGTCAGGACAGCGATTGAAAGTCTGCATGAGGGTGTACTATGAAGTAATTTGTGTGTAGCTGTACTGATGAAGGTAATCACAGGGCTAATGCTGGCAAGCTGTGTGAAGTTGTCTCACCTTTCATCTGTGAAGGCTTGTGGGAGTGTGACTGGTACTGTTAAGTTGTGAAAAGGAGCTGGAAACACTTTCTAAAATAGCATACTTTTCTGCAACTTAATTGGTCTCTCTCCCTTATTTCATATTATTATCCTAAAATGAGCATGTATTGAGAAATAATTTGCGTTGTTATGCATGCTGGATAAATGTTTGGAGCTTTTTTTCTTTCTTTCTTTTTGGTTTTTTCCCTTTCAGATAGTGGGAGGTAAAACAGATTGAGCTACCCTTTAAAGCCCTGAGAAGTTTTTGGATCAAACCCCCTTGATCTAGATAAGGGTCCATTTTGCAATTTGAATTGCATGCAGGAGTTACTGGAGGCCTCCTTGAGATCAGGATGGATCCAGACACGCAGCTGTATTGTTAGGGACTAACTTGGCAGAATGGAGAGCACTTAAATTCCATAATAAGTTTTGCCTTCGATCATCAGAAATGAGTGAAATTTCTGAATGTGAAGTTTCCTGATAACCATGCATTCTTTTCTAATCAAGTTATGCTGCTCTTTTAAGTGTAACACTTCAACTTTGATACCATAAGGAGTTATGCTTTCCTCCTAAGGTCTGTTGAGCATCTTGTCCCAAGTGGTCTTCTCGGAATTGTTATGCCCAGTGAGCACTGCACTTAAAGTGCATATTTTCTTTTCAGAATACCTTGTGTATTTTTTAACCTTTAAAAAACTCCCTACAGTTAAAGTTGTTTTGCTTGTTCCATTTGGCTGTTAATTGAAACTGCCATGTGAGTTCTGAATTACTGAATTAAGGCAGTAGTAACCCGTCTTTGGCAATTTTCTTAGGAAACACTTTTCTGGCAGCTTAGCTAAAGAAATTTTAGCAGAAATTAATCTCTTGCACTTTGTAAGATGAGCAACTATATGTTTATAAACAAACTGACCCCCAGTAGAGTTTGTCATGATAACAATAAGTGAACTGTAGGAGCCCTGTTGCCTGTGGTCTTTTAATTATTTAAACTCTGATCAGGTTTATCAGTCATTAACACTGTTTTTCTTGTCCACTTTCATGGATTTCAGTGCATGAATGGGATTTCAGACTGTGAGCTCTTCTGAGAATATGCCTCATATCTTCATCTGATTGAAGGATTTAGTTTGCTGTGTGTTCTTTTAACTGAATTTCCACTTAATGTTAATAAAAGTTTTAATGATGTATTCAAGCAGTTTAATGTGGTACTCAGTGTTTAAGTATTTTGTGTAGAATGCTGAATAAATGTTAGGTGATTGTTTTGTTGAGCTTTCTTAGCTCTAGACTTATCAAACCTCTTCCACTTCTCCTACAGACTGTGACCTGTCGTGATGGTCAATAGAGAACACTGCGTTAAGGTTCCCAGAGTGCTCTTTTTCTTTTTCCCTTCCCCTCTTTTCATGTTGTTACAAGATACTTTTTGATTTGTTTTTCCTGTCCAGTGAATAATTGTTCCAGTTTTAAATGCATTTGATTTCTCAGATGACTTTTTTCATACCTTAACCCTCCGTCTGCAATTTGTGTTACATTATGCAACAGTGTGTTAAATATCTTTGTTTCTTTGTATGGCTTTTATCAGAAAAGGGGGAAGGGCAGTATTACAAATTCATCCCAGATCAAGCTGTGGAGGCCCTGGGAATAGCTAATTATGCTGCTTCTGATCTATTCAACAGTTCAGGGTGTGAGTGCCTCGCGGGGCTCCTGCGTTTACAGTTCCAAGGGCTAGCATGAGGTTTGGGATGGGTGGATAATTCATGGAGTTTTGTTTTGTTTTCTGCTTCCCAGCGTTGTCAGATGGGATCTCTGCTTTATTAGCGAGCAGGTCTGCTTTGTGGGATTAATTTACATGCAAGTCAGTTGGACTTTAAAAGAGGCGGGTGTAAAGGTTATTTCAGCAAAATAAACTAGTGGAATGGCAATGTGCCTGGCATTCCTTTCAAATTATTGATTAAGAAACATTCTTGAAAGTGCTCCATTTGTCTAGCCTCTGTCCTTGTTAGCAGTCTGCCTTGGGGACTCTTCTTTCTCTCCCACTGTGCGTGTTATTGAGCGTGTTTAATTACGAGCAGAGTCGTGCCTTGCTGCCATACAGCTTCTCTGAAGAAGGAGTTGGATAACCCCGAGGAAGCTGACTCAAACTACCTCCTGTGGCTCGGTGGCACAATTGGAGAAGCGCTCCTTGCATGTGCCTATTGGTAACAAAGGAACCACCAGGTCCTTTTAATCCGTGGGCTTTCTCCGTCCTCTGAAGTGTAAAAACTTACTCAGTGCTCTGGAAACTGGAGGATGCTCCTGTTCATGAGGTGAAGAGCAGATAAAAGTGTTCCCATTGCTCACAGTTTTATTATCTTCAGGCCTGGTTTCTCTCAGCTTAGTCAGTTGTGAGTCAGGCAAAGTCTTTTTGATCTTGAGTTCCCAAACAGTTGGATGATACTGTGTATAAAGGTCACTAGAAATCCTGGACATCATGAGAATTGTACTTAATTATCTTAGTCACTACTGCTTAACTGTTTTAGAGGTTTCAGACTTGTCTGAAATATCTGAAATGTTGCTGTAGTTTGGGATAAATGTTCATGGAGAGGGAACAGGGAGTGAACTGGGAACAGAACAGCAGTTGTGACTCTGACGTGTTACAGGGCAGAAACTGCCCTTCCGCTTTGGCTGTTTGTGTTTTGTTAATCATTAATATTCAGGGTCCTGCTGCTGGTGTTTAGAGTTGGTCATGCATGTGTCCTCATTGGTTGTTTCACCATAGCGATAGTATTATGTGCATGTTGAACCCAGTGCTGTCTAAGGATGACAAAAACCTTTTGGTTTTTATTGCTGCAGTGTTAATGCCAAGAATGTTTTGAGCTGGTTGTGTTGTATCTGTACTGATTTCTTCTGTGCTACTGTGGTGCTTCCATATCATATGATATGGTCCTTTGATAGATGGCTGTGTGCGGTGCCCTAGCTTTTATTGGTGTATATTTTAAAAAGGAGAATTAGGGGTAAACTTCCCTTTCCTTTTTTTTTTTTTTTTTTTAATCCTACTCATGTCTTCATTTCATCCTTTTGCAAACTGTAGATATTTTAAAATCAAACATGTACTGCAGTTATCCCTCATTCTCTGTTGTTCTCTCGATTATAAAATTGATTCTTAAAAGCCTTTATCTGCAATGTCTGGGTTATAATACCCAAACTCATGCAAAAACATGGGCACGTTTACATGGAACTGATGAAAGCTGACTTGAAAGCTCCTGAAATTGAGTTATTCAATATCAAACATTTGGTCTGTAAAATGCTGACTGCTGTGGATTAAAACATTTAATAAAGTGAGCAGAAGCTGCTGGGAGCTCAAGCCTCTTGTTAAAGGGTCGTGCAGTGAGTTCAGCCTGGGATTTGGGAGGCCCGCAGAGTCGAGCCAACTGGTACATTGTGGTGCAGCTGGAATACAAGTCTGTTGTATTCAGTGCAAGTTTTTAAATGATCTTACAGTAATTGCATTGCCTGTATCCCTACTTCTACAGTGTTGATCAGAAATGGGGAGAGAACCTTGGTGGTAGTTTGTTGTGTTCCACATTTGAGAATAGTCCTCAAACGAGGTGCTTGTTCATAAATCCTTTAATTGTGTGTAAAGTCAGTGTTCCTATTTCATTGTTTAAGACATATTTTGGGTATGAGGCAGCACGTGGGTTTTGATTTTTTGGTTTTTGTTGTTGTTGAATAAATAAGTTAAGAGATTTTCCTTGCCTTTTGATACTTTTATTTTGTGAGGCTTAACTGCTTAAGGAGTAATTTAGATCTAAGCTTAGATTACTTGTTTCCTATATTGCATTATGAGTGTTAAATCCCATTGTTTCTTTAAATTGAAAAGCTAAGGAATAGTCTGTGGAATTGTGTATTTTTCTTACCTTCATTTTCCTTTTGTCATTTACAAGAGAAAAATCTGTATTTTATTTTTCCATCTTCTTCAGTGGGTTCTTTTTTAGTGCTGTGATTTTTACCCCATTTGAGCTCTCTTCTGCACCAAACCACCAGCGTGCTCAGTAACTCCAGTGCAGCAGCAAACTTGGAGCGTGCGAACAAGTTGTAGCCGTGTGGTGTGTGGACAAGGAGCTGGAAGACTACACATAAACACTGGTGCAGAGTATCCCTCTTGCACTAAGTGTAGAGGCCTGACCTTCTGCAAGGTGACTGTCCCCTTCTTGGGTTTCAGTAACCACATGACTCTTCAGCAAGATACACAGGGATCTCAACCCTTATTCATTAGTTTTGCTGGACAAAGGTGAAGTTGTGGGAATTGGCTGGGCGAGCAAATCACACAGAAATCTACAGGAAGGCTTGTACTCCCAGTAGCTCTGTCTCTTCTTGGGCTGTTTCTGTTATACCTGTGCACAGTTATAACTTGCTCATTCCTTTGGTGCCTGAGCGTGGTGCCTTGTCTGGTGTGCTTTTTCCTTTCTTTTAAGAGTGTGCAAAGACCCTTTTTTTGACCCTGCTCTCCATCCTATATGTGTATGCTGCCCTGAATGCAGAATCTTGCCCAGATCAGCATCTGAGCCATGCAGAGCAGTGATTGATAGCTCCTGCCAGACTTCTCCAGGAAAGTGAAACCCATTGTTGGGCATCCTAGGGCAGGGCAGACCCTCTAAAGGATGGTATTTCTAGGATTTGTTAGAGCTGCTCTGATCTCAGCTGTAGTAAAACTGTGTGTGTCTCTCAACGTGATCAAGTGTTCAGAAAAAGCTGACATAGCAGGGAATGACTGATTTCTGCCTGAGACAGAGAGAGGGAGGTGTTGCTGAGTCGTGAAAGGCAGAGTGTGTAGGGGCCAGGCAAAATGCTCCAGACCTCCTTGGAGAATGCCACAAAGCTCTCCTGTGAAATACCAGAAGCTGCAAAGGTCACGTATGAGCAGTGTTTCTGAAGAACATTGCTTGCTTGTCGTGCTGCTCTGTAGCCATTTGATCAGTGTTAGCCATGCTGTATGTTTCAGCCTTTTGAAAACATGTTTTACTACAAGTAGAGGTTTGTACAGGGAGGCTTTTGAAACAGCATTCCATGCTTCTTGCCTCTATGTTGTTATTCCTCTGCTGTTGTATGTAGGTCTTGTCCAAGAGACCCTTCTGCAGTGGTTTACCTGTGATGCACAAAACTCAATGTTATTTAAAGTACTTGTCTTGCTAATAGTATTCAGTGATGTTGGGTTAGAGAAGTTTTCTACCTCCAGGGAAGCTGAACGAGTAGCCAAATAGTGACAGGCTGGGAGAGGCGATTTCTGAAATTCTTGGGGCAAGAGGAGCCTGGCATAATGTAAATATTATTTGTCTAAACACTGTTTAATTCATTTAAAGTAGATGCGATGCCACCTAAGCAACCACAATTTCATACAAGGCCATCTGCAAAGCTCATAGTGTATGAGTTTGGTGTGACAATATGTAAAGCCAAAAGCCACCCAGCAAGCCTGCTGCCTTCCCTGATGAACTGTTCTTCCTCGCCTTCTCATCTGCTGTGTCTGCCTAGAGCCTGGTGTTGCCTGGGAAGAGCTCTGGGGAGCGAGCGGCACTTAAATAAAACCTGTCAGACAGTGATCAACTCCACAATCTGCCACCCTTCTGCAGCTTCTGTTATAGTAGCTGAATGTTTTCAGTAGAAGTTAAAGCATGTAGAGCTCCACGTTACAGGAGCAAAGGTTGGGTCAAGGAGAGTGCTTGGGCTAAGGGGCTGATTGAAGGGGCAAGGTTTCTCCTTCCCAGTTCTGCTGTAGTTTTACAAATCCCATTATAATATGGTCGGCTTATGACCATTTGGCCATCCATCATTTCCTGTGTTGGAATGGCCCCAGTGATCCCTTTTAACTTGCAAATTAACAAAAAGGATCGGTCTGTTTTGGTGAAAAAGCTTGCTGTGTCCCCTGTGCCAGCTGAACGTGTGCTGCTTCGGTCACTAATGGCTTCCTGTGTGTTTGCAGCCCAGAAGTGGTAGGACAAAACCCCTTTGTGGCTTTGAATAATAACATCAGCTGTTGTCAAATAGATATGATCACCAGGCATAGGCATTTCATGCTGGTTGTCTGTGGTGTGGCTCATGGCTATGCTGGTTGCCTGAGATGCCGTGTGTGGTGGCAGTTATCTGGATCTGACAACTGAAGGTCATTCTTCAAGGTGCACTTCAGTGCAACAGCAGGGTGTACCCACCCAGAGCTGGTGGTGAATTGGAAAGAACTGCCCTTCTGCAAAGGTGTGGTGTGACATTACACCTAATTAATTTAATAGTAGGATGCTGCTCAAATGGATGGTCTTGTTCCTTTGGTTTCCATCCACACCCAAAGCCATGTGTCTTTGTAGCTTCCCCTTGAATTTTGTAAGGAGCTGGGTGATGGTTGGGAGGAAATGCTGCCTACATTAAAGGCAATAAGCAACTAAATGACTTATGTGGTGGAAGTGATTTGGGATGTGGCTGTGTACATAAGGGGGCAGATTTGGGAAGATGATGGTGTGCCTCTCACAGCTCACCATTTAGGCTGGCTGAGCTGTAGCACTCAAATGGTACCTTATGCTTTAAATTAACCTCCATGTTGTCTTGAGAGTTGGTAAAAGAAGGGAGTTTCTTCACCATCCTTGTGTATTCTCTCTCACTGCAAGGGTTAATTGGACTAACATATACATACAATTTATTCCTGTGAGGCTGAGAAGCTCATGGAACAGGAAGCCTCTGCATCCTAGCAGAAAATATATGGGAAGTCAGACCTGATTTTGAAAGCAGTAAAGCATGCACACTGTTGTGCTGTGTGGTCTGAAACTCCAGGTTTGCATTGGTTTGGTTTTTGCTTGTCCTGAGGGTGGATGGCTGAATACCATGTTCTGGAGTTGCATAAAGGAGATGTGAGCCTGTGGTATGTTAAAATGCCTCTGAATTTCATGTTGTGTTAATGCACTCTGGGATACAAGACTGATCAGGCTGTACCACAGAACAGCCTGAACAGTGTGCCCTGTGACTTTTCCCACACTGGAATTACCTGTGTTGTTAAATGTGTCACTGTTTCAGGTGACACAAATGGTGTGTTCGCTGACGTACCTGTGCATGTCATGAGTGTTTTGGTTTGGTTGTAGATCTATTTTATGGAGGTAGGATGCAGATTTTGGCAGCTGTTTTCCTGGAGGAGTGACTAACATGATGTATTTTCAAAAGGGTTTGGCACTGAGCTCTATGATGTTGCTGGATTTGGAGTAAATGAGTATTCTACGCTTATTTTTTTACTGACTTGCTACATGATTTGTTTTGTGTTGCTATTATATCACAAACCTTCTGCTCTCTTGTTCTTTATTTTTGTAAAAGTGCTTCAGATAGACCTTGACGCACAAAAAACAACAAAAAAATCCTCTTTTCTGCTTCAATACTCTGCCTCTCCCATGGACACTCCCACCAGCACAGCCCCCTGGTGCCAGTAAATAGAAGGTAATAGATGTGCTTGATGTATGGGTAGGCACTTGTTGTATGATAAATGTGGACCTGCCTTGCGTGTTCTGATGGGCTGAGGTTGGAGCGCTTCCTGGTGTGAATGTTGATTGTCTTTTTATTGGTGAGATGATTGTGTTGGCTGGAAAGGCAGAAAATGAGTATTTTTAAACCCAGAAAGAGTTGGTGTCAGAGGCAGTGGGTGGTGTGGTGTGGGTGGTACAGGTGCCAGATTACTGTGATAGCCTGTGTTGTTTGTGTAGGTTGTGTTAAATATGCTTTCATCCCTGATGTGGAACTGTTTTTGCTTTTCTCTGTGAAGAGTTTTGTCTCATACGAAATCTTTTTTTTATTACCAGTAAAAGCGCTAGGCTTTCTTTTTGCCGTGAGAATGTACATGTGTTTTAAAGGACTGGTTTGAGAGGTGTAATTCTCACAAGTCCCGACAGGGCATACTTAGTGTGGCCCTTTATTGGCCTCTGGCCATCTAGGAGGCCAAGAGAACCTAAAGCTTATTCCCAGTGGAGAGCCGTGATAGCAGCTTAGTTTCTTTTTTATTTTCCTTTATTTAGTTATTACTTTTTTTCTGTTAGTGCAAAGACTGCCTCTGGGTTTGACGCAAGTACAGCAAATTGGGATGATTCAGGCTTACGCTTGAGTTCATAACCCCAGTCATCATGCTTGGACGTTGCTTTGGCTTTAGGCTCTCGTTAGGGACTACACGTGTTGCCATACTGAAGAATGGGAGGAGGAACAACTGTAGCCCCCCATGGTTACATTTTATGAGTTGAACTGTTCTCCTTTCCCACTCCATAGTATCTACTGTAAGAATTGCGTTGTATAGTTTATCTGCCTGAATATAATATAAATTTCTTTTCCCTTGTGTACCAAATGTGTATAACTTGGTGCTGAATGCAGACGATGAGGCAGACTCTGCCTGAAGGGGCAAGCCTCTGAAGATCCAATTCTCCTTTGCTGACTCCAGGAGGAGGAGGAGGAGCAAGCTCCAAGTAGGACACCAACAGTACAAGCCCAAACACCTTCTGTAGACTTGCTTTTCTGACAGTCAACCTGCAGGAGGTTTTGGTGAAGTGTATGACTGTGCAAAAGTAGTGTCTGTAAGGAGCTTCCAGGAGGAAGCATTTGGGGAGAAAGGCAAAGAGTATGTTGGGGTAGAAGGGGATTGCATTGTAGGAGAGGAACTTCACAGATGGCAGTGATAAGGGATCTGTGAACGTGCTGCCATGTGGTATAATATGAAGAATATATTCAGGGTTTGTTTACTCTGAATTCCTGCAGTTGTTTGACTGCATTGGTACAAATCCAAGTGTGGATTCAGGTCTGAGCAGAATGAGTTATATGTGATATTTTGGCAAATGTGGGTGCTCAGTAAAAGGCTGTGGTTTCCTACGTGTGTTACCGAAACCAACTTAGTTCATATATCTTACAGGCCGGTTTGTTTGGTTTATATCTTTTAGATCACTTTTTTCCTACTAAATGCTGATGTTGCAATCGATACTTGCAAAAGTTTAGGTGGCTTTAAAAGCCACATTCTTACCTTGTGTGGTATCTCAGCCAAGGAGCTGGGAGTTATGTTGCTCCTGTGCTTAGTGTTCGTCCAAAAGAGCTTCATTTGCATAGACCCCTCTGGTGTCTGGCTTATGGGAGGACTTTGCTTTCTTGTGTATGAAAATGCCTGACGAAAAATATCAAGTTGGAAGACTTGTGTTCAAAGTAAGCCTTTGTTGGGAAAGCTCTCTTAATGACCTTGTGCATAATAATCTCCTGAAAGAGGGGAGATGTAGGTCAGGAGTCCTGTATTTAGCAGTCCTGAGCTACGCCTGGTAGATTTCACAAAGGAAAAATGGCTAAACTGAGATGATGATGATTTTCTGCAAAGTTTGGCAGGAAGATTGTAATTGATCTTTCTCATCAGTAAGTCTGAACTGAAGCACTGAGCAGTCTTTGAGGTTGCAGTCTATGAAGCAGGAGGATTGCAAACCTACATCCATTAATTTCAGGCAGTAACAATACTTGGCCAGAACTCGAGCTGTTTTCCTTGCAGCTCTTCAGATTCCCCTAATGGTGATTCAGATGCATGCCTGATAGTGGGATGTAATGTGGCATTTGTGCTGTAGTGTTTTCCCAGTTTAACTAGCATATACCAAAAGCAGATGGCTTTGATTCTGTTCTCTCTACATTAAGGACAAGAGGGAGCGTCAAAAGAAAGGGGAGAGCAAAGCTTCCTTTTTGCTGTTTCCAGCTCATTTTCCCCATCCCCCACAAAGCACACATAGATGCACGTATTTTAAGTCTTGGAAAAAATTGACATTTTAACCAAAGATAAAATACAAATGCATGATAAACTTATCTTTAAAAGAATCTATACAAGCAGAAACTACCATGCCATTGAGAGTAAAGGCTCAATCTTGTTTTCTGCTGTGATACAATTGAAGGGGAAAAGGACTGTGCTTTATATAGACTGGGAATAATCTGAACAATCCCACGGTGCTTCCTACTGTACTCCACCTACCTTGCATCATAACTTCCTTTCTCGTATTTATGGCCAAAAGCCAGTACAATATAAACGGAGTAGTGTGTGTGGTGGGTGAGATGGCAAGAGCTGGACTCCAGCGTTTGGGTGTGGCTGTAGAGGAATATGAAACTTTACTCTGCATTTCTGTTGAACCTTTATTGAAGAGCTGAGTATGAAAAGGATCAGGGATAGCAATCATCTCATGTGCCTGTCTTCTAGTAAGTCTATTATTATCTTTTGCTTACCTTAATCTTTTGCTTACCTTAATCTTTCAGCACAGTAAGTGAGGATGTTACCTCCTCAAGGACTGTTTTCAGATTCTGAGGAACTTCATGCAAAAGAATCACTGAATTACTCTATTATTGTGGCATACTTTGCATTGAATGGAGAACTAAAACTGTGCACCAGCTCTGAATGCTGCTTATCAGATCAGGAAAATGTGCTGCTGTGCAGACTGTCTTCTGTTGTTTAGAAAGTTGCATCAAGTCAGCAAAAATATCTATTTTAGCCACTGATTTCTTTGTGGCCATCTGAGAAGGTGCAGCATCAGTGTTCCCATTAGGTAAGACACAAGACTTCCATTAAAAGCTTTTTATTTGATGGGGTTTCCTATTTATCAGGGAAGACTCATTTATGGTTAAAACTGTGCGTGAAATCAGTTATTTCTCATTTCTGTCACCTCCTTGAAATATGATAGTTATAAAATTTCTATGTTGCTAGTTTTTCAGCTAACTAAAACTAACTTCTAAAAATACATTTTAGTTCATGATGTAGATTTGTAGAATATTAGAATTGTTTAGGTTTGAAAATACGTAAAGAATGACTTTTAATGCCTCGCTAAAAATGAGAGCTAAGAAAATTTGTTATGCAAGCTAAGACCCTTATTTAGCTGTGCTGTGGAAATATAAAAACCCTTCAACACTAGTAAGGAGTGGTTCAGGGATATTATGTTTCAGTCTAAAACGCAGCTAATATGGAATGTGGTAGAGAATTATGTTGTGAGCTCTAATGCAAGGTAATGAAATGAATGATGATTTCCAGGGGCAGTATGCTTGTTTGGCTATCAAATACTGTGATTGTCTCTGGTTTTGCCTTCTTGTGTGCCTCAGTTTCCCTGCCTGTAAAGTAGGAAATTACTTGCTTGTGTCATGACTTCCTGGTTATAAGATGCTTTGAAGATGAAGAATACTTTGTGAATAGATGCCCCAGTTTGTATTGTATATTACATGCTGTGCAGGAAGACTGCATAAAGTTAGGAATTCAGCAAATACTGAAAGTCATCGTAAAGGTGTTATTTTAAAAATCTATTCTCTACTTGGTTATAATATTTTACAAGGAACGGAGTTTTGCTGATTGTTGTCCATTTCTGACATTTTATGATCTGAGTTTCACTAGAAACCTGGGCGAGAGGGGAAAGTAGGTGCCTTTTAACTCAGGTAGTTTAAGGAATTAATGAAGTGTTGGTGTTTTAGTTTGGATCATGCTCCATAATAGTGTTCCCCTGAATACCTGCATTGTGAATAATTGAACGTTATTGGTATTTTAGTTAGAGAATGTCCAATATAGCATCCTTTTAATAGCAAAGATGTGTGACATCAGTTTTATAATAACTAAGGAGTAAGAAAAATCTTATCCTTACAGAAATACCATCAAAGCTGAAAAGTAAATAGCATCTCTGTTTTCCCCCTTTAATCAATAATTGAGGCCGCCTGATCTAAGGAGAAGAGTGATACAAGGCCTTTGATATGAAATGATATCTCGTTGGATGGATATAAATTATAAGGCACGTGTTTGCTCGCATTAATATTCCAAATGTATTTGGAAGCTGTTTCTTGTGGTTTTGGCTTTTTTTTTTAATTTTTTTTTTTTTTTAAATTGTATACTATAATAAAGCAGGAACCAAAACATGGTGTGGTCATAGCCTTGCAATTCTGTCAAGTTAGCCATTTTAAAATATTTTACTATCAGTTGAAAATGTATTTGAAGATGTTGAGACCTTTTGTATTTAATATTGGTGTAACTGTAAGAAATGATCCAGTTGATGATCTTAGCAACAAATGGATCAGATTTGCAGGTGAATATAAGGCTGCTTGGAACTGAGATGGTGGTTTATAAAATGGGGTGTGACTTGCTTTATTTGATGCCCTCTTCTGTCCTCTTGTTTGGTTGCTTTCTTTTTGTATTCTGTTCCTGTGTGTGTTACGCTCCAGACTTGAAGGTGATGCATGAGTGATATGAGTTGAAACAAAATTATGTATTTCATGCTGAGGGGACTCAAAGTTGTAATTCATACCAATTGGGGTTTTATTATATTTGTGCCTTAAGTGGCAGGGTTTTTTGATACATGAAGTAGTCTGCTTTGCCATCCAGTTGTTTGTAAGCCATGCACTGCAGTCGTTCCTTGCAAAAGCTATCTCTTGCATTAGCTCATGTGACCTTGGTCATCTCTTGATGTCCTTGGTGCATCCGATCGAACTGCCTCATTTGGTGGCTCCATAACTGCAAACTTTTATTTTCTCAGCTGTAGCGGAGTCAGCTGAAATCTGTGATGTGATTTTAAAAAGAACTGCTTCAGTAGATACACAACACATCCCTGGTTTCTCCCAAACACACCATAGTATTGCAGTGCTTTTACATTTTAAAGCTTTTCAGTACCTATAAATAACGAGCATGTCTTTGAGGCGGGAAACAAGGGGGCAATCTTTAGTTTAGAATGTACTTAGGGACCTGAGTGTGGATTAAAAATGCTCAGTCTGTATGCTGGATGTTACTAAGAAGTCTATAGGGGGGAAAAAACCCTGACCTAAAGTTATATGGAATTGTCAGGTATTTCAGTATTTGCCTTGATGCTGTCTTTAAAAGAAGTCCAAGGTATGACTGTGATTTGTCTACCTTTCCTGTTTTTTTTTTATCAAGCCCTTGGTTTCTGCCTATCTTGAAACTGAATTTTTTGCGTGTTGGGGTTTTTTTCTTTCTAAATTCCTGCATGCCTGTATATAACTGTCCTAACATCTCTGGTTTCAGGGAGGAGCAAAAGACTCCTTTGTGCTCGAGCTTGATGCAATCTACAGGATTCCAACTTCTGAGCAAGGCGTCACGAGAGTATTCTTTTTTCCTTTGTTTTTCATTGCCCCCCAGCAATAAAACAGCAATATAAACTATCTGGAAAGGTGGTTAACGAATGTCACAGTTGAACCGTTCCCAGGAGGAGGATTAGTTCTTGGGGTGCCAGCCACGGCAGCCACCGAGAGTGATGAGCAGCACTGAGAAGCCACAGCAGGCTTTTGGTTCACATCAGTTTCTTTACCTTTTCTGCTCCTCTCTGGGGAGAGACATCTCTGTGATAGATACTACCTGGTCAGAGCTTGCCCCAGGCTCCAGTGTGGCCAGGTGGGGAGCAGGGTACCCCAGGAGACCTCGCAGATGTTCAGACAGTGGTGATAAATGTGACCGTGATTTCAGTGTGAGAGGAGGAGCACAGCTACTTAGGGAACTTAATCACCTCAGCATTGTCCCTGGAGCTAAAGGGAAGCAGAATGAGGTGGTAACAATATCATAACCTTTTATTTGCTTTACACTCTAAGGACTCTATGGTTTTAGGGAATTTGCAGGGTTTAGTTGCTTTATTTTTAATCAGTTCCTAGGATATGTGGGATAGAGGTAATGCAGACACTACCAAGTCCCAGAAATGGCCCCCACACAGCAGGTTTGAGCGCTCTTGGCTTAATGTATTAGTAATTATCCTGAGCATTGTGGATAGAAATGGCAACTCGTGATCCTTCCTGTGTAGTTGTCTGTATTGCTAAATCCTAAGGATTAACAACTGGATATAGACAGGCACACTGAAGAGTGCTAGGGTCAAATTAGGTCTGCTTTGTGTATAATGCCATGGCTTTTATAATTTGCTCTTAATTCCCATCTGTGAGCTCATCTTTTAAAACTAACAAATGTTACTGCAGATACACAGCCTGTGCAATTTGGTGGTGTTTAGAGGTTGTACACCATTAAATGTGGAGGATTGACATGTTTTACACACCTCTATAAGGCTGCTCTAAGGCTATTTGGGAACTTCTTTTTTTATTTTATACTCCCGTGCCCCAGTTTCTGTGATTAAGAGGCTGCACCTGGCATCCTTCACTATCAGCCTCCTTTAGAAACGCCGCATCTAAAAAGTTGCGTGTTCAGTGACGAAAAATTAAAGCCAAGTGTCAGAGTCCCTGCTTGGAAAGCTTTGTGTCCTGTTTCAGGTCAGTCCCTCCTCGTGCTGTAAAACAGCAGAACAGTTGTGCCTGTCTTTCCTATATAATAAGTGTGTGTGGTAAACTGATCCTACCTGCCTGCCTGCCACAGCCCTGGCCCCCACAAAGCATAGGGGAGAGGGGAGCAGCACTAAAAGCAATGCCCTGGGTGAGTGGCTGTGACCCGGCTGGCAGGCAGGGTGCTCCTGCCAGGAGCTGCACCGCGCAGAGAGCAGCAGCCTTGGCTCAGGCTACAGATCCTCAAGCACCGGCTGTCCCACTCCATCTTCCCTGCCTGCTCTCCACCAGCTCCTATCATGGGGCAGTAACCAGAATTTTGTTGCTGCCTTTGCATTCTCCTCATTCTGTCTCTGAATTTCCCCCCTTACAAGTTTGTTTTTTCCCTCCTCTAAGTTTGGTTTGGTTTTTTTTGCTTTATTTGTTGGTCTTTTTTTTTTTTGTTCCTCCCCCCATAATGTGACAGAGAAATGATTGGGGGGAATTTATCCATTTTCCTAAGGGTTACAGGTCGTTATTATTACAGGTCATTATTATTACAGGTTATAATCTCTGTTCCAGCAGGCTTTTTTTCTCTCTGTGAATGCTTGTAAGAGGTGTTTAGGAATTTATCAGAAACCCTTGTCCTGGGGGGCTGCGCAGAAGCAGAGGTCAGAAATTCTGCATGCTCTTGGTGCTAAGCCTGATGCAGTGCCAGGGCCTGAACCACTGTTTGCAAATCTTTATACTGTCACAAGTGGGCCAAATACTTGCACTCTGTGTAACCAGACATGCTGAGTGTGGAGTGTTTTCACAGACATTTTTGAAAGTACAGACAGCTTCTCTCACAGGGGTGGGGAGGATCTTGGCACTCAGAAGAGCCCTGGGAAGGCTTTGGAGGCATCAGGAATGTACGTGTGCATGGTTGTATTCTGGAAGAATCCCCCAGAGTGGGCTCTTAAAACTGTGAAGAAGATGGGGCTAAATTTCCCTTTGCAGTAGCGTAAAGAGTACTCACTCCAGTGTGTTTACACGAAATCACAGAAATAATGCTTCTTGTTTTGTTGTGGGGCTCTTTATTAGTTGAACTTCTTTAGGTGGATATTTATACCTCTCTTGCCTTGTTTGAATGGACTTGTTTTTTCTCTTTTTTTGACCTTTGGACAGTTGTTTGTAATGATCTGTACCCCTTTCACCCTCTAAAAATGAGGACAGACAAGGATTTGTGTCTTTTTCTGAGAGAATACCTTTTCCTGCTGTATAAAAAAGACTGAATTGTGTAGGCTTCTATTGCTTGAATTACGTAGTGGACTAATTACTTTCTTGGAGATATTTGACTGGTTTTTTGTGTTGCTGGAAGCTGAGCAACTAGCAGCCAGTTGATACTGAAGTTGAGAATAGGTCTCAGAAGAGAACTGACATGCATTTTTAGCTAAGCAGCTAAATTTTGATTGCAGTTGAATATTAATAGCACATAATGGGATGGTGTTCAGAGGCCGTAATCATCAATGTTTTCCATCAAATATGGCAACAAATGTTTTAGAGTGGTTGTTTTGTAGTTGTGGCAGGAAATACATGAGCAAGAGAATAACTTCTAGCCGCATGGTATGTTTAAACAGAATAACCAAAAATCAAGGATCCTTCTGCAGCTGTGAAGAGGAAGCCAAGTAAAATATCCTTGCTTTCCTGTGAATGGTGTTCGAGGGAGAACCTTGTAATCATATTGAGACTAAGGGAATAGCAAGTTGACTTGTGTTTCTAAGAAACCTGATGAAATGTGTTATGGAAATGCAAATTATGTTTCCACTTCACTGCCTATGTAGTAAGCTCTGATCTTTTTTCATCTTTTTTTTTTTTTTTTAACATCAGACATAATTACCATTGTTTTTCACTATGAAGAGTATTTCTGAACTCTAGATGACTGTTTCTCCTGCTGTGTTAAATGGGTGTGGTACATACATATAGTAAGGTGGGAGGAGTTCCAACACCTCACCTTGAGTGAAGCAAGGAGCAGTAGGTCCAGATTTAAAAACAAATAATCCTCCAGCAATGCAATTTTGTTGAGCAGGGAATTACTTCTTTAATGCCTTTTGCTTATACCTTAAAAAGCAATTTGGTTTTGTTTTGAAATATATACGCATGTTAGTTAATAAATTATATAATTGTGTTGGAAAGAAAGCATTTAATCAGAGGGTTTGTGACTCCAAGGTCCTTTGTGTTATAAAGTAACCGTATGCTGTTGCCTTTGTCTTTTCCAGATGTTTCTGACCGTGTACCTCAGTAACAACGAGCAGCACTTCACTGAGGTGCCGGTCACCCCCGAAACAACCTGCAGAGATGTGGTGGAGCTGTGCAAGGAGCCCGGAGAGAACGAGTGCCACCTGGCTGAAGTGTGGTGTGGCTCGGGTAGGTCAGCTGGCACTTTGTGAGCTACTGGGCATTCACCCCTTCTGATAAGGTAGCACACAGAGACCTCAGAGACATGATTCTGTCCCAGAGGGTTTCTGCATTACCATACCTGGCTGTACGATAATGCACCTGCAGAAAGGCTCATTTGACAAAAATGAGTTAAAAGCAAAAGGAGGGGGCTCGAGCATGCAGATGTTTTTGTTCTTGCAACACTCCTCTGACTCAAATGAGTCTCTTAAGGGCTTGAGGGATTTTTTTCTCTTCCTTCTCCTCCCCACAGTGGGATCCCAGTTGCCTGTGTGCGGGTTTTGAAGTACTTAAGTATCAATAGTTCTGTGACCAGTTCAGAATCATGTTTTCAACCCCACTGCCATTTTCACTTGCAGTAGCAAAAGAAAACTTCCCTTTTCAGATGGCACCTTCATTGTTACTGGTTGTGTTAACTGAGTTTGGATGGGAAGGAGTGTTTTAGCAGGAGCTGTAGGATTAACCTGATGTTGAAGTGCTCTAAAGAAAGTGGCTGGCACGGAGGATGTAGAAGCTACCTTTGATGACCCCAGTCCTTTTAAGCCTGTGGAGAAGTGGGTTGTGTATTTGGT
Organism: Grallaria varia; assembly: GCA_013396735.1. NCBI lineage: Eukaryota > Metazoa > Chordata > Aves > Passeriformes > Formicariidae > Grallaria > Grallaria varia. The sequence continues at coordinate 454,167 of VWZG01002754.1, forward strand.
CTGTTGTGGCTTTTTAAATTTTTTTTCTGTATTCTTGCTGATTTTTATCATGGAAGTTCAAATCTCTCCAGCTTGCAGCACTCCATTGGAACTGGAGAACATGTCCACAAACAAATGAAAAGCTAAAGTATGGCTAAAGTCTGAAGGTTTAAATGGGAAAGGACTCTGGACTATCTCCCCTCTCTGTGGTACTTGTTAGGTACTGGTAGCCATCCAGATGAATCCTGGACAGGGGTTTAAGTCATGAAAAATAACTATGTTTGAGCTAACTTTGTTGAGATACTTAACAAGATTGTAAAAGAATCAGCTGATAAGGACTCATATTCCTGTCTTCCTCTGCTGTTGGCTCAGGCTCAAGTCTGTTCAAAGAAGTCTTTGGTGATATAGGTGTTTGTTTAATAGTGAGATTAATTTATTTAATGAGATACCTGTGTTGTCTCTTGATATTTAGCTGCTTCTGACAGAGATGTTTCTGGTATTTCTAAGTTTAAAATATGGAACAGAATTTTTTTTCTTCTCCTCAGAAAATAGAGTATCTTTTCTTCATAAATAATGTAAAATAAAAGCATCAATTCAGCATGGAAAGAAGTTTTTTAGGAATGTATTTTTATTGTACATATTTCTCTAAATCGGCACAATACCAAAGTCTACAGTGAAAGACAAGTAAAATAAAGGTTTAGATAAAACTACTGAATTTATAGTTAGCCTTAGTGCCCATGCCTTGTTAAAGAGCACAGGTGGTTGCAGTGAGGGACAGGGTTTTCCTGTTGTTACTAAAGTTGCAGCCCTAATAGAGTGGGCAGTTCCTCTCCTCCTGTTTCCTGAACCTGGATTTTTGATTGGCTTTTGAGATGTGGATGTAGAATATGCTAGAAGGGGCAGCAAGATGGTCCTAAAAATCAAAGGAGAGCACCTACAGTAAGAGCAAAGTGAAGTCTGCCAGTACTCTGTGTCCAGATGGTCTTGGTAAGCTGCAAAGTGAACTTCTGGGTCAGTGTGGAGGTTCATTCATATAATGAAGTTGTCAGCTTCTCTGCTAGTCAAGGAGATGTGAGAAAATAATCTGGGTACAGAAACATAAAGTGAAGCAGAGAGTTTTTTCTGAGATTAGTCTTTGCAAAGATGTCATAAGATATGCAGAACAGATACCTAACTGTTACTTGCACAGCTATTGTCATAAGACAAAAAAAAAGTTTAATCCATTTCTACAGTGAAAACCTTGACAATTGTTTTAGAAGTGAAGTTATTCCCTCCACTGATCCTGTCATATTTGTTAGTTATTTACTTCTATATACAAACGCTGGCATGTGTGTGTGTAAACCGAATATAGCCATTAAGATTGGAAAAGACCTCCAAGATCATACAGCTCAACCTTTGACTGAACACCGCTTTGTCAACTAGACCACGTCCAGTCATTTCTTGAACACTGCCAGGGATGTGACTGCACTACCTCCCTGGGCAGCCCATTCCAATGCTTAACCATCCCTTCAGTGAAGAAATACTTCTTGATGTCCAACCTGGCGCAGCTTGAGACCGTATCCTCTTGTCCTGTCCCTTCTTGCCTGGGAGATGGGGTTGACCTCCACCTGACTTCAGCCTCCTCTCAGGTAGATGTAGGAGGGTGATCAGATCACCCTTGAGCTTTCTCTTCTCCAGGCTGAACAATCCCAACTCCTTCAGCTGTTTCTCATAGAACTTACCCTCTAGACCCTTCCCCAGCTCTGTTGCCCTTCTCTGGACACGTCCCAGCACCTCAAGGTCTTGCTTGTGATGTGGGCCCCAGAACTGGACGCAGGATTTGAGGTGTGGCCTCACCAGTGCTGAGTGCAGGGGGACAATCACTGCCCTAGTCCTGCTGGCCACACTCTTCCTGATACAGGCCAGGATGCCACTGGCCTTGGTGACCTGGGCACGCTGCTGGCTCACATTCAGCTGCTGTTGACCAGCACCCCCAGGTCCTTTTCTGCTGGGCCACTTTCCAGCCACTCTGCCCCCAGCCTGTAGCCCCTCATGGGGTTGTGACTGAAGTGCAGGACTCTGCACAACTTGGCCTTTTATTGAAGTTTCAAATACAGTTTCAAATTGTACTTATTAACAAAACATGCAGTGGTCTCAAATCAGTAACGTTAAAAGACTTGAGTACTGGATACATTGATCTAGTTTTGGATAAAATATATCTTTTCTTAAGCGTCTCTGTGACATCCAGTAATAACTATTTGCAAGATTTGTTTTCATGTATATCTTGGAATTTTGGGCGGGGGGAAGGGGACAACAAGGGTGTGAAATATTTTTAGCTTTTTGCTAATCTCATTTTACATGTCAGTGAAGTTCACTGTCTTATTTTGCCAAGATAAGCCATGACTTCTGTTTTGTTTGCGTATCACCCTGAATAAATTAAACTGCTTTAAAGCAAACATGGTGCGGGACAGCTAACCTTTTGGTAGAAACAAAAGATTTATGTTGGAAAATGACTTCTCAGACTTCAAATTACCAAGAGCCTTCTTACAATTGCGTGTCTCTCTTTTCCTGATGCTTGCTCAGGAGTTTTAGCTTCTGTTGTCAGACCTTGTTAAGGGTACTTTGAAAGATTGCTGCGAGTGTGCTTGAGGCACTCTGCTTCCTGAAGGGGGTAAGTTTGCTATTCTCCCTGTTCTCCCAGCTTTGCTTGAAATTTGAAGAATATCAGGGCAAAACTTCTTGACCTTCCCATTACTGTCAGGATTCTGTTAGGCGACTATCTTGGCCTCTGTGGAAAGCAGTCAAAAGGTGTGCACATGTATGAATTTTTTTTTCTTTTCTTTGAGACAGGGAATTTAAAAAAAAAGAAAACTGATTGTTCTTTATTTTTGAGCTTTCTAAATGGACATTTGTTTGGTATCTGGATATCTATTTGACCTTCCTCTGAAGTCGATGATTGGTATTGACAGAATCCTTGTGTAAAGGGCATCTCCCTTGATTATGGAGTTTCAGTTGAAGTATTGCCGAGCTGCTAGAAATCTGTCTCATAAGCCTGCTGTATATCCTTTAAGATGGAAATCTGACAGTGGTACTGGCGATTTTTTGGTTGTCTTTTTTTTTTCTTGAATTAAGGTTTAGATGAGGAGCTTTTTTAACTGTCTAGACAAGTAACTGCCAAGAGACTGCTTTTTCTGTAACAGTGACCTACTTGCTTATTCTGTAAAGCTAATCTCTTTTGACAATGACTCCACAAATTTTCCTTCTGAGATTGCTTGAGCACAGCTGCAGCATTTTCATTTTAAAAAACCTTTTTATGTTGAAAAGAGCTTTTTCACATGCTGAAGTCATGTTAGTAGCTCCTTTTTTTTTTTTTAATGAAACTGAAAACATTTATACTTAATGCCAACAATTTTTCCTGCTGAAAAGATTATTTCATATTGAGATAGTGACTTTGAAAGACTTCATTGAATGTGAATGAACAACTCTCTGGTTTCTTCTTTTCTTTTCCTCTCCTTGCATAAATAATGAAAGGAAACGTACAACAAAAGCCATGTCAGGAAAAATGACACTGGTGCAAAAATGGTGGTATCTGATTTCATTCTTTGTCTGCCTGTCTTATTTCTCAGGCCAGAAACAATATCTTCTGTTTGTCTGCAATCCAGCATGAATGGGTCCAACCTGATCATGAGCCCCAATGCTGTTAGAAGATACTATGACAGTATCTTGTCTCTGTGTAAAGGTCATTACTATGATATATGGACCACACAATTGTCTTCACATTTAAAATCGGCAGAAAGAATTATGGTAAAATATCTAGAATAACAAAAGAAATTTGATTTATGTAAAGATTTAGAGGCCAAGAAGTAATTTTAATTATATCCTGTCTGTGAATGCCTGACTATGAAGTATGTAGATTTTGAAAGAACAGTAATACAGGAAGACAGGAGGACTGGTAAATGAAGTTGGTAGATGTAGACTCACTGGAGTTTTGTATTAGCAAAAGACAATGACTAAAGCTTTAAAATCAGACATATCACTGAATCCTGAACTTGGGAATAAGAGCAGGAATAGATATTCAGTGGAACTTGTGCATGTAACTTTTTCATCTCAATTGTCTGAAAACAAATGGCAAGTTCACATTGGTCTTGCTTTTCACTATAATTTTTTTACTTTGAGCTGTGAACACAAAGTAGTTCGGCTTTTCAAGGTTTATCAGAAATAGGGCTTTCAAAATGAATCTGCTCTGAACGTCACGAAATTTGCTGTCCAAGAGAATGAGCGGGGTCTGTGTCTGACAGGAGCTGTAGGAGAACACTGGAAGTGACAGGAGCTGTAGGAGAACACTGGAAGGGACAGGAGCTGTAGGAGAACACTGGAAGTGACAGGAGCTGTGCTGGCATGCTGAGGATCAGGCTCGCTGGGAACTGCCTCTTCATGCTATTGAGTGCTGCTGCCCCAGCTTGAACGCAAGGGCTGCCATCCAGCGTTTGATCGCAGTCCTCAGGAAATTAAACTCTCAGGGAAAAGGGAATTCTTCCTTTATCTTTGCATCTCTCTTTAAGTCTTGTTGGAATTAGGAAGTAAACGAGTCCCCGTAGGAATCGGAGCAGCAGTGCCCTCGAGAAGGGAGTGGGAATGCCTGAGAACTAAGTTTGGCTGAGGTAGTGCAGAAATGAAACAAAAGGTGCCGCCAGCGCATTTCCTGCGGTGGTGAGTGGGCAAAATGATTTGCAAATATAAACCAAAGGCACTAGAGCTGAAAGCTTTAAATTCCCTGCTTGTTTCCCCCTCAGGCTGCAGCGGTTCCTCAGCTTTTCCCTTCGGGGTGGACTTTTAAAGGGCTGCTTTTCAGAGGTGTTGGTTTAGTTTCAGAAGCAAGGAGCCATAGAGTAGCTTCTCAAGGGAAAAGTAGAAATGCCTCGGGTGAGGGCAAGGATTGTGTGCACGCGCTGTGCCTGTGTACGAACAGGGACTCAAGTGAAGGATGATGGACAGGTGGGTTTGGTTTGGTTTGGTATGTGCCCAAGCTGTGATGGGATGTGATTTGCAGAATAACAGCCCCACAACCAAATAGGATATAGAGAGGTACGTTTATTCAGCGCCGGGTGCAGGGGGGTCGCTCCTCCGAAAACGTGCACCCCTGTCTGTGCTCACAGGCTTGTTTATATGCAATTACAGTCTACATATTCATTATTTTTCTATACATATGCATTATTTGATTAGAAAAAGGCCGGGTTATTCTAATCAGTTCTCGGAAATAATTTCCGTTTTCTCCGCCTTGAGCCCCTCCTCTCTGAGTTTGCGCAGTGATTTCTGGTGGTCTTGGGCAGGGGTCTTCGGGGGTCTTGAGGATGAAGATTGTGGGTCTTCCTCACTTGTCCCCTTTTCAACTTTGGCTCGAAGGCAGCTGTAGCCAGTGTTTTCAACAGCTCGAACTGGTCTAATTAACGAATTTCTGTAGTTATCTTACCTTTTTGACATATTCCTTGATTTATTATCTACAGAAACCACTGGGCCGATTAGGAGTGGCCTTGGCTCTCTCTCTCCCCCACCGTGTGTAGGCTATTTTCATGTCTAAATGATTTTAAACAACCACCAAACATACTTTTAAAGAGATAAATCCCCTTATCAGATGTAGCAGTCAACTGGTTTTTTTCACCTTTCCAGAGCGTCCCATAGCCGATAATGAACGGATGCTGGATGTTTTGCAGCGCTTTGGGATGCAGAGGGGTGAGGTCCGGTTCTTTCTTCGGCATGAGCGCGCTCCCTGCCGGGAAGCAGGTACGTTTTGATCTCAGCTGGTTCACTTGCTCAAGTTCCATTTCATTCTTCAAGCTTAAGGAAACAGCCTGTGTGTGTTATTTATTAATGTTCATTGTCTACGTGGCGTAACAGCCCTTTTTTTCTGACCGTTATTTTCTTATGAACCGAGAAGGCTTGCAACAGAAAACTGACTGATTTCTGCAAATAATTCATCCTCCCTTGCCAGATCTGGGAATATTAAATCCAAACTGAAATCTCTGCAGGTTTTCTAGAGCTTATCACCAAAGCATTCAAGGGTATCCTGTGTTAAGTATATTTTCCACAGCAAAATATGTAGAGATGTGTGATAGTCTCTTCTTTTAAATCTACTACCCAAACTGTTGTCTGGTAATTTGGGCTCAGCATGTTTTGTTTCATCTGGATAATACTTTACCAGTGTGATAAACTTAGCATACTTGGTGAAAAATGGAGTTCTTCAAAGTTTCTCCTGCAGTCTACACATTTGTATTAGTTTCAGGTATAGCATTAAATGAACTGCCTGAGAATGTAATATCTGTGAATTGCAAATTTAAATGTGAAACCTGTAAGGGAAATTACTTTCAGCTTTTCCAGAGTTTTCTGTGCATTCCACATTCATCGCTTCATTAGAATCTTTAAGACTTTTACTTTTAAAACAGTATGATGGATTCTTCTTCCTCCTTTTTTTTCTGTTTTGATCCTTGGTAATCTTCCTCAGTGTTGGAAATATTTTGTGTTAAGTGGCTTTGTATCCAGTGTATTTTAAATGACTAAACGTATCTTGATGTTTGAAATGTGTACTGGTGATAGAATGAGTGCATGAAAAGCTAAAGCTGTGCCATTTCTACCTACTAAGGATCTTACAGAGCAGTTTGATTGTCAAGATGTATCTTTTCAAGTCCAGGGTGCTTGTAGCAGTAGGATTATTGTCATTTTTTTTGGCCATAGCATTGCCAAGCAATATATTTGAGCTCTGCAGTTAAGTGTCACAGAAATACGGTCTTTAAATAGGTATCATATAAGCAGGAAGATAACAGACTTGGCTTCATCCTGCAGTACATGTATGTTCTACAGGGAAATGAATGACTTGGTATTTGGCATCTGAACGCCATTTGTATGTAATTGGTGGAAACACTGAAGTAGGATTCTAGTTCAGTAGCATCTTTGCTGACACAGTGACTGCCAGAAAGGGTAAAAAAAATAAAATTGTGCTTTTAAACTATGTGTCTATAATACACACTTACTAGGGGCTGACTGCCTGCTGACCCCAGGATAAACACTGAAATAGCCTACTGTTGGTTAAGCTGCTTTTCTTTGTCTGTTTCTTTTTGAACAGAACTATACTTTAAAATAAAAGCTGTCATCGAACAGCAACCTTTTCAAAAAATGTATGGTGTCATCAGTTAAGTTTATCTCAGTGGTAAACACATGCGAAGAATAGTTGTTCAGATTCTAAACCATAATGATCGTACTTGTTCTCCTTTTGTATTGAATGCTCTGTCTAAAAGGATAAGAAGAGTCTTAAAATACCTTACCATCTTTGGTTATTTCTGTCTAGGGACTGGACAAAGGTCTCAAGATCCAGCCTTCAAAAGAAATGGTGTGAAAGTGCCTGGTGATCGAAGAATAGAGAATGGAGTAAGTGCTTGATGCAGTGGCCAGTACAGTGAAACTGGAGGCTTCCCCTCTTTGGAGATACTGGTGCAAGTCCTACCAGGGAAACTAAAGAGACTGTTTTGGGAGAGCTTGCTAATGACTGCTCTAAAATAGACACAAAGCCTCCAGCAATTATCATCCTAGCATTCTGTTTTTAAGATGTCACTGAGATCTGTTGGCTGTCGTATCTGTGCTTGTACAGGTGATCTCAGAGCAGCAAATTCAGCATACTTTCCCTTTTCTACTCCCATCAAAAATTTTCTCTCATGTTACTTGAGTTGAGTGTTTTTTTCCTCTAAGTTTTGTGTCAGAGGTTCCTAGTTCCAAATATCAGGATGAGACCAGTTAGTGTTTCAGCATTGAATTCCTTGTCTGACATTTATTCTTGCTCAAAGAGATATAATTATAGATATGAAATTGAATCTTGATTCAGAAAACATGTGAACAGACAACTAATAATAGTTCTGTCTTAGTGGTGTTTCCCCCTGCCCAGCTATATTTAAACTTTCCATTTTCTTTGACTTACATTGAAGTGCTTTGAATTGCAGTGATCCACCTACGACCACAGATCTATCCTGCCATGTGCTGAGCATTCTGGGCTCAGTCAGTGAAAGCTGATCATGCTGAGCTTAATTATAAAGGGCTCTGAAATGCCTCTTTAAAATGCTACTGGGATTTTGCTACAAATATTAATGTTCCCAGAGATGTCATCTTATGTGAGTTGCTGAACTGGGCTACACATCCTCTTAAGCTTACAACTATTTATTCTTTTGCCTTGAAAAAGTGCTATTTCTAATTATTTTATTGCGTATTCGGTTGTTGTTATTTTTAAGAGACTTATCATACTTTTCTGCAGTAGCTCTATTGAGTTACATGCTTGCCAAATGAAAAATTCTAGACTTAACATGCTTTGGGTTTTCTTTGATAGGTGAGTGCTCCGAGGATGGACATGACACTGGCTGAACTTCAGGAAATGGCATCCCGCCAGCAGCAGCAAATTGAGGCTCAACAGCAAATGCTGGCTAACAAGGTGAATTTGGAATTAGATTCTTTATAGCCAGGAACAAAGGTAGTAAGAGTCACATGAGGTGGAGAGAGGGCTGGGGATTTAGGTTTTTTCACCTCTTGTAAACATAGCCCTTTCTTTGGCTGCCTGTTTTTAAATTTGAAAGTGAATCTATGCAAATATCGAGTGGTAAAACATTAAAATAATGCCTGTGATAGAAGTGACCATGTAACTTACTAACAGGGTAGAGCACGTAACATGACTATGTGGTCGTTCATCCTGGAGGCTGTGTCAGCTCTGTTTGTGCTCCATGTGGTGACCAGCAATTCACCAGTTTGATCACTGAACAAGGCTTTTGTCTCAGGATGTAATGCTGTCCTGTAATGATATCTGGCCTTCTCCTGATAGAGTTCAATGTGCCTGGTTTCCCGGGGCAGCTATCTGGAAAAGATGGCATGTATGTGATAAAAGCAACTAGGACAGTGATTTATGAAATGCTTGCAGAACAGTAACAGAAAAGCTGATGAAAGCACATGGAGCTCTCCTGAATTGGTTAGAGGGAAAAATACTCCGAGTGCATCTGGGAACGGTGGCATAGAGTTCATATTTGACTTAAGTGTTATTGCTACACACTGCTCTTGAAAATATAACAGAAAATGCTACTTTTGTCAGAGAATTGTTCACTGTGAGCCTGTCCTTAAGAGGGGTGGCTCCCCTGCCTGGGTGGATGCATTCCCACGCATTTCAGGATGTGCTCTACTGGGGAAGAAGGCTGCTTTGAGGATCTGGTCTCACTCCTCTTCCTCTCACACACCCCATCTCCCTCTCCTTTTGAGATCAGCTCTGTGTGCCCCAATCTTTAACATCTTGTTCAATTCCCTCAGCCTTCAGTAACTTTATCTCCGGGAATTGCATCAAACCATGGCTTTCTAATGGTTCTGCAGCACCTACTAAGTGTTATTATGGTCTGCCAAAATGGCCATTAAAATGTTATTTGTGGTTTATGATAAGAGCAAGTATGAAGAAGGTGCTACTATAGTGTAAGAAATTGATCAATCAACCAAGTAATAATTTTGCACCAGAAATTTTGCAGCACAGTTAATACCTCTTCTGCCTTGTTTAATTTGCCAAGGCAGAATGTTGCCCTTTTCTCAGTTCCAGCTGAGATTTATTAAATATAGGAGAAGCCTAAACTTTTCCAGCTGTCCATTTCGCTCACAGGTGATGGCAATACACTTTGGTCTTATAAATATCACTTACAATCAATATATATATGAAACAAGAGATAGGAAAACTTACATGTATTTACTGTAAAGGGGGTTGTACAGTATTTTCAAAAAAAGGTGAATTTTGAGTCAGGTAGGTGTCTGCGGCCTGTAGTTTGAAGCAGAGCAGCCTTGTGGGTGTCCCAGTGGTAGAATTTCTCATTTAATGTGTCTCTCTGGAATAAAGCTGCTTTCTGAGACGCCTCTTCAGAGAGTCTTTCCATTGCCTCTTTCCTGGTTTCTGAAATCAGGTGCAATATTAAAAATAGATCCTGAGGGAGGAAAAATACACTTTATCTTTAGATGCAAGCTGTAATTTTTTTTTTTTTTTTTTTTTTGACACTTCCCTGCGTGGGAGTGATTCTAAAGTAGAACACACACTGTAGGTGCTGCCTAGTTTTCTCCGGAAGGCAAGCTTACTTTTTGCTCTGCCTTTTTTATTCAAAGTGTGGAAGAGTCCGTGTTTTCTAAATATGGCTGGTGGTTTTTTGTGGTGGTGTGTTTTTTCGTGGTTTTTTTGGTTGGTTGGTTTTGGGGGTTTTTTGGGGTTTTTTTTGGTTTTTTAGAAGGATTGGAGTTCTAATATTAGTAAGCAGTGGCAGTCTTGACTGCTAGGAGGTGCTTGGGAAAATCTTAATAGTTCTACTGTCCTGGAACAACATATCATCTCCAGAACTGAGTCCAGGAATAATGTCCAGTGATTTAAAGGAATTCTCCATAGGTGGTCTGGTGGTCTAATGGTTTCTTTTAGGTCTCAATTAGATACAGGTATATATAGAAACTGATAACACATCATTTTACTCTTACACTCTTGGAGAGGCAAAACAATCCTCTCCATTAAGATGGTATCTGTTCTGTAAATGGGGGCCAGGTCACTGTGAAGGTTTTCCCATGTTCTGAATTATCTATGTTGTGATCATTGTCAGGAGACAGTATATTTTCAGGGCTTTGGTGTGCAGTCATCCCCCTTGTCAAGGAGGTTTTAGCAGAACTAGTAAAAGAATGAATAGTGATGAAGAATCCCAACGATTTATGGAATACCTTCTATATAAAGAATGTCTAATATTCTCCAGCATGACTTAGTTTTTTAAAATGTGGCATATTATAGAGATCTGTAAAGTACAAGCAGCATGGAGAACGTAGAGGGAAAATAGTCATTAGCTCTTGCAACTCAAGAGCCATGTAGTGATTAAATGAAATTGGCAGATATCATGGAACGTGAATGCTAAAATTCTTCTTAGGCCTCAAAGGGTTTTGAGCAATTTTATGGATGAAAGAATTACTGGGAGCTGTTAGGCATGGATACCATGTTTCAATAGGTTCTTGTATTACAGAGTAGTTATACCTGGAGGACTGTATTAGGACATATTTGTGTTCAGTTTGTGAATCAGGTCATGTTGCTTCATTCTCTTGACACTCTGGGAAATCATACTGGGCTGAAGCTGATCTGAACTGCTGTGGTGATTGTTTGTTTCTGTCAGTACCTTGCTGTAAGTTCATTTTAAAAAATAAATCAAAAAATCCTTGTCTGGACTGCAGGAACAACGTCTGAAATTCTTGAAGCAGCAAGATCAGCGACAGCAGCAGCAAGCCGCTGAACAGGAAAAACTGAAGCGATTGAAGGAAATTGCTGAGAATCAAGAAGCCAAACTTAAGAAAGTGAGAGCACTGAAAGGCCACGTAGAGCAGAAAAGACTCAGCAATGGGAAATTAGGTGAGTTGCTGCTTGTGGAAAGTGGGCTATAATTTTTCATGAAGTGCACTTCTTGGAACTCTAAAATTTCTTGTGATTTCAACGATTCAAAGAAGTTATTTACCGCATTCCAGGAAATGTTAATCTTAACAATTTCACATCTTGTATTTACCAAGAAAACTCATGAATGACCTAGAACAAAATATATTTTCTTACTGTATTTTAAAATATTCCGTAAGAGCACCCTATACTTTGAGCCTAGCATGTCTGCTCTTTAATTACAGTGCAGGGTTTTTTCCTTACTTGAATACCTTTTTGTACCACAGTAACTTTTTCCATCCTTGATGTCAATACTCTACACATTTAGAGTGTTATTTTCTTGGGTTAGCTGGATACCCATGTTGCCTTTTATGGAAGAGGTAATTTAATGGCCACATTGGCAGCATATTTCCTTTTAATTGTGCGAGTCTGACCAGGGTCTGGCTTGCTACAGTACTAGCTGGGTGCTTGTAGTTCAGCATGTTGATGCAACATTAAATATTTATTTCAGGCTTAATATTGACACATATCTTCTGTCTACCTTTTTGTCCTCTCTATATACATATTCTGCAGAACTTGTTATTTCCAGCCTGACTCAAATGCAAAATATATTGGTTTGTTAAGGTAAAATATAAACATGTTGTTTTAGTAGGAAGCATTGTGGTTTACAGAGAAAACAAAAGTGGTTTTCTATGGGAAGAGTCCATTTTATGTTTGGGTTCTGTTGCATAAAATAAACATCAGTTTAAAGGCGTATAGAAGGATGGTAGAATAATACAAGATCTTGGAGCATGTGAATCTGCTTCCCTGCAGCATCCCCAACAGGTCTAGTCTTGATACTTGCTTGAATTCTTGCTGATTTCTTAAACTTTGTTCTATAATAGAACAGTTTTGGCAGTGCGAGCAGCTGATGACAGGTTTTTGTAATAGACCCTAGAAAGCCCTCTGAGTCTTTGTTTAATAAAACAGCTTGAGTGTTTTGTCACTTGACTTCTTATCACTTAAATTCAGAATTTCAAATATCATAAATATGCCTTGTGGTTGAGCGAGTGCCTTCCTGCTGAATTCCTGGTGAATTTAGGCTTCTACAGATGAATGCAGTCTGCTATTGTGGTTTTGTTTGTTTTCATACTTCAGAAAGTAAAAAAAAGTAGTGTTCTTTTTCCCTCCCCATGGCTGCTCTAAGTAGACCAAATTTACATAATGGTGCTAGCGAGTTTTCTTTTGCAAATGCTCGGAGGAAGAGCTGGTTTGGCTCTGCTCAGAGCTGCTCTGGAGGCCAGCAGGGTGCTCTCTGTCCCCTTAACTGCTGCCTTGGAAGCAGCCCACGCTCGGCTGTTTCTCAGGGCAGCTATTGTGCTCTCTCGTTCTTTCCAGTGGAGGAGATTGAACAGATGAACAGCCTGTTCCAGCAAAAGCAGCGCGAGCTGGTGCTGGCCGTGTCAAAAGTAGAGGAGCTCACCAGGCAACTGGAGATGCTGAAGAACGGCCGGATTGATGGTTACCATGACAACCAGTCGGCTGTAGCTGAGCTCGACCGCCTGTACAAGGAGCTGCAGGTAATGGAAAGCCAGCTTGTGACCCGCAACTCTTAAGGGCTTAAAAGTTGGTTGGGTTGGTTCTTGCCTTGTTGGAAAGAAATCCCATTGCTCCTGTTCCTGATGGACCTGAGCGGCTGCCTGTGTGCTGAGGATGCAGGGTTGGTTGTGCTGAGTCCAAGGTAGAGAGGAAGCAGCACACTGTGTATATACCTTTCTATTCTGCAAATGTAGAGACTAACCAACATTTTCTCTACAGACAAAACGTGACTTTACTTTTTACTTTGTAACCCGTTTCTGTCCCCTATCCTGAAAGTTCACTTGTTTTTATTGTTGTTGTTTTCCCCCTCCTCCCTCACTGCCTTGTGAATTTATTCAGTTGAGGAACAAACTGAACCAGGAGCAGAATGCCAAGCTGCAGCAACAGAGGGAATGTTTGAACAAGCGCAACTTGGAGGTGGCGGTCATGGATAAGCGTGTTAATGAGCTGCGAGAGAGGCTATGGAAGAAAAAGGCAGCTCTGCAACAGAAAGAGAATGTACCAGTAAGTGTGGGATGTGTCATAACAGAAACAGTTATTTTATTTGTTGCCTGTACAGTCTGAAGTAAAAACTTGCTTGTGGGGGGGTGCTGTTCAGACGCTAGACTTGCTCTCTTTATTCATATGTAGAGGAAGTCTTGTATTATTAAAGTCCTTTTCATGGTACATTAGTGTTAACCTACTTACTCTTTATAAACAAGAAATCTTATGGTGGTGTGGATTTTTTTTTTGTTTTGGTTTTTTTGCTATTACTACCTCAGGTTTATAATTCTTAAAGCTTTTTCAAAAAACCTTTTTTAATATTGGAGTATCATTTGCTACTCATTTTAGCCTTTTCAACTTCTGTTTCAAGCTCTGATGGATGGATGGGTACTGCAGCATAAAATTCTTTACATTTTCTTCCTTTTTTTCCCCCAAAGGTTTCTTCAGATGGGAGTTTACCACAGCCAGTGGCTTCTGCTCCAAGTCGAGTGGCAGCAGTAGGTCCTTATATCCAGTCTTCTACTATGCCACGTATTGCTTCCAGACCTGAGCTTTTGGTGAAACCAGCATTTTCAGATGGGACACAAGCTTTGCAAGTACCTGATGGTTCACTAAAAACACAAACTCTGCCAAACATGAGAGCTGGGAACAGTTCACAAGCTAAAGCTCCTGCAGGTAATACCTTTTGATTAATAGCTCTTATCCAGATGTGTTTTGTTTTACCTAACAGCTCTGTTTTGGTGGTTTGGGTTTTTTGTGTTGTATTCTTTTTTGGATTTTTAAGCCAAGGTTTTTGAGATGTCAGTCTTACTACTTGCAATTTTTTTTTTTGCACCAGTAAATACATTTTATAAGCACTGAGATTATATGATTCAATGTTATAAATTAAGTCATTCTCCATTAGCAATTTGAGTTGTTATACAGTGTGCAATGTTAGAGGATTTTTGTGAGCTAATTTTTTTTTATTTACTTATAAATTCTCTTAAAAACTATACACCAGTGTGTCTTTGAGTTTCTAGAGGCAGTTTTAGGACATAACTGGTAACACCCTGGTGTCTGGATTTAAAAACTAGCAAAGACAAGTTTTCAGCTCATGTATTTTGGAAATGACAAATGAAAGGATTAACCAGCATTAGAAGAAATATTACAAAGGAGGCAGTTGATTGTAGCACAGAAATAGCAATAGTTATTGACTTGCTCAGCCTCTTCTACTTGGAGAATTAATGGAGATTTGCTTGGCTTGTCTCTGTGGGTTTCTTTTATGAGACACAGTTCAGGTCCTTAAGAGAAGTGTGGAGAAACTAGAGAGTTGCAAATACCTCTTTGGTGCTATCTTAGGAGCTAAGACTCTTGGAAGAAGAACTGGGAGAGAAGAGAAACTCTGATTTTCTTAGAAGGAAAAAATAGAGACTGAACTTGCAGAATAGTTCTGTTTATTTTTATTTTTTTTATCCCTCCATCTCCTATTCTGGCAGATATTATTAAGGTAACCATTGCCCAAAAGCAGTCCAAGTGTCTCTTGCTGTAGTGGAGAGCGGAGGATTGTTTTGTTTCATCTGGTTTGCTAATCCTGAAAGTACTGGAGTGGAATTTTAGCTCTCAACCATACAAATTTGAATTTTTGCTAGAGGAATGTGTGGTGGTGAGCTATTTGAACTAAAACATCCCTTTTTTAACATTTGGAAAAAATGACTGTGTTCTTAGAGAGAGTTTTTGGTACTTTGTCAGAGTGAAACTTTTCTCCTGCTGCTTATCATTACTGTTTGAATTTAGCATTACTTATATGTATTAACATTATTTAGAATTTACTAGAGGGAATTTGGTGAAGTATGCATGCATTTCCTTAGTGATTTTTGCAGATCTGCATGTCTACTTCAGTGAATGTAAATATCAGCTGTAATGCAATACCTGTGTGCACATTAAACACACATGATTGTTCTACTCTTTCGGATGTCACTGGCAATGTCCGTCTGTGCTTTAAAGCACCATGTTTTTCTTTGCATGATCCATGTTGTTCATACTTTCTTAACATCGTGTCACTTGTAACTTACGGAAAATATTCAAAAGAAGTTTCCTACTAACTGGAAGGAAGGCAGTTGAGAGAATTTTCTTTTTTGAATGCTCTGCGTGTAGGTGTGTGCTGGGACAAATAGTTTTGCTGCTGCTTTGATAGTTGTTTCTGAATGTGGTTTGCATTCTCTTTTTAAAACAAGCAAACCAATGAATGAAAATCTATAGTGACAGGATTTATCAAAGTTAACCTGTATGATACTTGCACACTGTCTGGGCCAGGCTCTTACAAGAAAACCCCTACCTAAGTCAATGAAAACTACTATTTTAGCTTAATCTGTTCCACTTGTTCTCTCCTAGGTTCTGTGGTCCCCAGTGCTAAACCTTCCCTGTCTACCCCTGACTGGAGTAGTTCAAATGCAGACAATCATAGTAGTCAAGGATCAGCCTTGACTTCAGGAAAAGGAATTGTGACTAGTGAAGGACAAGGTATGTTCTTATGTGCTTGGCTAACCTTAAAAAATCTAATTGATGATATCTGCCTCTTCTAAATGCTTCAGTAAATATTGACAATTCATTTGAAAGCATACACACACAAAAAAATATTGCCATATAAGCTTTAGTTGTGGTGTTGCAGGGATTTTTAAAAGAAAAAAATCAAATCCACCACTCACTTCAGATGGTGAAGTAGATACTAATGCCTTCTTCTGTGCTCCTGTTCAATTTGCATGATACAGCATTTGGCAGGCCGAGGGGCTCTTAGTGCAGGGGAAGGATGGATGCAAAAAGCATCCCTTGCATACACTGTGGTGAATATTGCCCAGAACAGGACTCTTATACAAACAATTGTGCCGTCCCTTTTGAGAGTTGTCTTCTCTGTAACAACAGCTGAAGGAGAAGCGTTTTTGCGAGACAAAGAGAAGAAAGTGCGTCCGTTCTCAATGTTTGATTCCGTGGACCAGTCTGCTGGGCTTGGCACTCTGAGGAAGAACCAGAGCAGCGAAGATCTCCTGCGAGAAGCACAGGTATGCAGGAAACTCAGGCATTGCATCTGACAGGGATTACACAACTTGTCAAGTACTGCTGTCAGAAAGCTCTCTGAAAAGTACCTAGGTCATCTTTTAAAAGACTGCTTGTAAGGACAAAATGTCTTTTAGGCTTTTAATGGCAGTTGGTAACTCAAAATCATTCCTTGCAGTCAATGTGATGAGAATCTACATTTTGGCTTAAGATATAAAAATGACTGTATTACTTGTAGTAGTATGTATATGTGTATTTTTCCCCCAAAGACTGTACGTGCAGAAGCATTTACACAGGTTTTTTTAAAATCATTTACGCACTCATTTCACTATTTAATGCAACAGTGTCCTTCAAACGTTTGATTACAGCAAGACTTCCCACCTAAATTTTGGCACAAGGGCACAGTTTGATCAGGTGGGAGTGAAGTAACAGAACTGGGGATGAGGCGTGCCTTGTTGGAAAACAACATCTTGCCTCCAGATGCTACTAAGTGTCTCTCGTATCTCTGGAGAGAAATTACTGCGCCCTGCCGTTGCTTGGTGTTTTAAACATAGCTGTTACAAAAAGAATTAAAGAGAACGAGTTCAATGTATTATGTAAACAACAGTGATGATAAAATGCTTCAAGCAGTCTCTTCATGTTTCCAATGCTGTTGTAAACAGTATTGCTGCAGCAGTAAAATACTAGATACTGTGTCGTTCTTTGAGGCTCTTTGGTCCTTCACAGCAGAACTCCTAAACCCCGTTTTACTATGTCATCATAATGAAATGTTTTTGTCTTTCAGACAACCAGTAAAAATGTAACAAAGGTGCCTCCACCTGTCCCCACTAAACCAAAACAGATAAACTTGCCTTACTTCGGTCAAACCAGTCATTTGCAATCTTCTGATACAAAGCTGGATGGAAACCTGCAGAAGCTGCCTTTGGCTATCGCCGCTATGGGGAGCAAGCAAAAACCTGTGGCACAGCAGTCTTCCCAGCAGATACAGCAAAGAATTTCGGTACCTCCTGCAGGTTCTTCCTCTAGCCAGGATCAAATTCTTCCTTCCTCCAAACAGGAGAGCCCCCCCGCAGCAGCTGTGAGGCCTTTTACTCCTCAGCCAGCCAAAGAGACTTCACAGCCACCGTTTCGAAAGCCTCAGACTGTGGCTGCAAGTTCAATTTATAGCATGTACACTCAACAGCAGACTCCTGGCAAGAACTTCCAGCAGGCAGTGCAGAGTGCTCTGACAAGGGCGCAGACCAGAGGACCGCACTTCCCAAGTGGTAAGCGTGTGGCCCTCTACCTCTCCTCTCTGATAAACCTCAGATAGATATACTTTCCACCTGGTCTGTGGGTATAAAGCTCTTCCTCAGGGGAATTAAGTAGGTGAGTGCAGCTGTAAGATTCTTAAGTGGATCTTCCATGCTGCATGTGAGTGTTAACAAAAAGTACAGATTATCTGTCATGCATTTGCAAGGTAACTACTGGTAAACCTGGTTGCCAGCTTAATTCTGTTCAGTTGATTGTATTATTTTGCTTCTTTGCCCTACATTGCAAATGCACAACCTGATTTGCCATTTTTTCTTTGTTGTTCTCTTCTTGCCGATCAAATATTCAAACTTCTTTTTCCCCTCCCACCCCTTTCTGAACTGCTCCACAGTGTATGGCAAGCCTGTGATGGCAGGAGCTGGTGTACAGAATCAACTGCCGCAGACAGAGAACATCTACTCAAACCTGCAAGGCAAACCAGGCAGCCCGGAGCCTGAGATGGAAACAGCAGCCTCTGCTCATGAGAATCACGAAACCGAGCGAATACCCCGTCCTCTTAGCCCCACCAAATTGCTGCCATTCCTGTCCAACCCATACCGCAACCAGAGCGATGCCGATCTGGAAGCACTACGGAAAAAGCTGTCCAATGCACCCAGACCACTGAAGAAACGTAGCTCTATTACTGAGCCAGAGGGACCTAATGGCCCAAACATTCAGAAGCTGCTGTATCAGAGGACCACTCTGGCTGCAATGGAGACTATCTCTGCTCCATCACATCCCTCCAAACAGACTGCATCAGCTGCCAGTCCTGAAAGCCCAACAGAAATCCCAAATCCTTATCTAAGCACAGAATCAGAAAAAGAAACAGCTGCTTCTATGCCAGAACCAGCTATTGCTGAGGAAACAGAAAACACATCAACAGATCAGAGTGAAGCTGTTCTTCCCCCTGTAGCTTTGGACACTGTACCTGAGGCTGTATCAGACAGCGAGGAACTCGCCCAGCCGAAAACAGAAGAACCAAGCCTAGAAGCTCCACTGCCACTGGAGGTGTACATGGAGGAATATCCTCCATACCCACCACCTCCCTATCCATCAGGGGAACCAGAGAGTTTGGGAGAGGACTCATTCAATATGAGGCCGCCTGAAGTTACTGGACAGTTTTCCTTGCCTCCTGTAAGTATTAGCTAGCTTACAACTCAGGTGCCCTGTCAGCTCTGCCATAAACTCTGTGCATTGCGTTGTAGAGCTTAAGCAAATGTGGCAGAACAGTCACGGAAATGGTGTAGAAGTCTCTCTGTGGCTATCTGTTCTATTTGTGTGATGGTCGTATCTCCAAACTGAATGACAGTAATGAAAAGTCTCTGTCTCTGGAATTAATGACATAATGAAAAGTTTCAAGTGGAATCTGATACACAAAGAGTAAAACTCTTCAGGGTTGTGAAGAGCATTCCTTATTGAAATCTGCCTACTAGACCCAAATTTTATTTTGTTTTTAAAAGAAATCAAAGTTGATTTTTTTTTTCCTTTAAGTACAGATTTCACAAGCATTTCCCACTATTGCCAAGAGCTCAAAACTAACTATCTTAATCCTGCGTTGCATTTATTTATCTGATAAGTGCTCTGCTTGAAAAATATGGAGAAACAGACTTCTTTAGTTTCTGCTTTAAAAACCTCATTTGTAGACATCAGCTGCTTGCAGTACTTCTACTGAATGCTTTCTGAATTTCTTTGGAACCTGATTTAACATCAGTCTTTTCTCAAGTTGTGTCAAAATGGAGTCTCTTGGGGCTAAGGGTGGGCAGCATTTTCACTGTCTTGTTTATTTTGCAAATTTGTGTCTCTGTGTGTGGTATGATGTTATCTCACTGTTGTAAAACAGAAATGCATAATGTTGTCAGTTTCTCAAAGACTTTCTTTAAAAACCTACCATGAATAAAATTTTAATAACTTGATGCATGGAAGAGGCTTTTTCCTCTTATCACTTCAGTTAAGGGGACTTAAAAGCTTTAAATGTGCTTTTTAACCTTGTAACTTCTGCATAGAATAGATATAGCATGTTTTCATGCATTAAAGATTTTGTTCTTGCTCCCTTCTGCAAGGAAACTTGAGCAGTAGGATTTCCTAAATTGTAAGAACTCATTGCTGGTTGGCTTTATAATAATTTTGCAATGATGAGAAGAAACCAGCCCAACTTCTGGATTTCATATTTAAATACTTGGGTTTGCTGACATGCTCTTTCTTTAAAAAGCCTGTACTTTTGATATTATATATAAATCAACAGGCAGAAGACTATTTTCTGGGAAACTCTTCTCATATATATCTAACATATAATGTGTTTGCTCTAGCAAAATATGAGTCATTTCTATTCATCTTTGCCTGGACATCTGTCAGAAATTTACATACCCTGATGAATAGTGTTTATTGCTGCTGCACAGCCAGCTGGGGCGAGCGCTGAGCTAATGCTGGGCGCGTGTTCTCTGAAGGAAAGAGTACAAACTAAGCTATAGAAACACTTGGTATCCAGTATCAATGGGAGCATATAAAGCTTTTCTACACTTGCTTCTATATTCTTTCCCAAACCATTTTCCCTAACTGTTTGCTCCTGCTAACCTCTCCTAAACTTAGAAAAATGTTAGGAACATAATGCTTAAAGTAGTGTATTTCATCGAGTGTGCTACTTGGTTTGTTTCACAGCTGTGAGAGTTAATGCTGAAATTGTCCAAAAAAAAAAAAAAAAAGGCATTTTTTCCTTGATCTTCAGATATTTGGGAGTTTTATTATTTTGTTGATGTTTGATCAAGGTGACCTCTGTATTAGAGTTGAACAGTGACCTTGTCCAGAGATAAAGGCAGAGCTCTCTTGTAACAAGTCTAACCTGATATATTCATAATGTTTTGGACAATTGGTATGCTTTAATTGATGGTTTCTGCTGTCATTCCTAAATAAGCAGTTTTGTATTCTTGTGCTTTCCAGGAAACAAAATGCCTGTAACTTGTGTTACCTTTTCACAGGGGAAGAGGACAAACTTGCGAAAGACTGGCTCGGAGAGAATTGGGCATGGAATGAGAGTGAAATTCAATCCCCTTGCATTGCTCCTGGATTCATCTTTGGAGGGGGAGTTTGACCTTGTGCAGAGAATAATTTATGAGGTACAAATTCTAACTTGCAAGACAAATAGCAATCCTGGTTCAAACTAGGAACTTGCAGCTTTCCTGGCCTGGGGAATCTAAAAGAGTAGTGTATGACCTAGATCTCTCCTTGAGGACATAAGTCCTAATAGGTCCTAAGTGATCATACCTGAAGGCTGATTTTAGTGTGTTAAATCCACAGGGGACATTTAGCATCAAGGCTGTAAACTTGCAGGACAGCTTTTTTCTCATTTTTTTTATGTAGTGTTTCATCCCCATCTGATGTGTTATCAGATAATTTGATAAACAAAATCCACTTTTTCTGTGAACTTTGCTCACAGTTAAGTAGGCAAATGTCAGAAATTTTTTAGAAGTACCTTTCCTAAGTTATCAAGACACCGTTTCTCTGAACCACTAGGCTTTCAGTGTTAGAAAGACACTATATATGAATCTTGTTGCAAAACTGGTGGATGTTTCAGTCTTCTCCCTATTGCTCACGTGCCTTCCTAGAAAGATCCCGAATTCATATTTCAGAACAACTGATTTTTATACGTGAAGAGATGTTTTTTTCTAGAGAGTTTCACTAGAATGTGAACGGCTCCTTTCTGGCTGCACAGGTTGAAGACCCTAGCATGCCAAACGATGAAGGGATTACTGCGCTGCACAACGCTGTGTGTGCTGGGCACACGGAAATCGTGAAGTTCCTGGTGCAGTTTGGGGTGAACGTCAATGCTGCGGATAGCGATGGATGGTAAGGATTTCTCTAAGTGGCTCCTTACAGATGCTCCCCACCAGAGAGCCAGGGCTTGGGAGCTGCTCTGGGACCTTAAAATGGCCCTCATTTTGCCACTATAGAGGTGGGAATGACTTTTCTACAGCAGAACGACAGCAGTTCTCTGCGGGGCATCGCATGAGTCTGTGCAGAGGGGAAAATAGGGAAATTGTACTAGTATTCTCTATATGAAAAAGCTATATCTGAGGGCCAGTAGGGTGGACACAGTTGTTAGGAAACTGTTCTATTTCTTGGAGATATTTAAGACAGTTTATGTGCAATGAGCCTTTTGCTGAAATGGCTCCTCTCTGTGAGACAGCCTTTTACTTATATGTGCTCTGGGCCATATCTAACCCTGCAAACTCTCCTCAGTTCTTTGTCCAATACTCAGCCAATTTAAAACCCAAACAAAGTGGAAAACTACAGCCTACAAACTGGGCTTGCAACTGGTAATGGGCTTCAAAACCTTCTTACAGGTAGCTGAGGAGATAATTTACAAAAGGCTGATGCAGGAGGCAGTGATTTTACTATTATTTCTGCATATAACAAAAGTGTCTGAGGTCTAAGACTCAGGGACCTTCTTTATTCAACCTCAGTGGTTATCCTGGTCACCTGCACTTGTCACGAAGTCAAATTTTGAAGTAATAGTCTAGATTGTAAGAGGCACAATGTCAGGGTTTTTTAATATTGATTATTTTTTAGTTGTTATTGCCTTAATGAATGTCCTTTGTCCTCGTAAAGTTAGAGGCAGGTCAAAGAAATGACATCGTATTGTTCCAAAAATAGGGCAGGAACTTTATTGCATTGGTGGAATAATGCAATGTGTGTGAGAGAGAGAGAAAGAGAGAGTGTGTAGTATCAGAGGCTGCGATTCTTATAGACCTGAGTCTGGACACATGTCCAAGGACCATTGGTTTCTCTATACATAAATAATTCCTAATTGGACACACAAAGCGCGCATGTCAGAAAACATTACTCATCACTTTAGAAACCGGATATCTGTTCCAGGTGTTACAGCTTTCCTTCCGTGCATATCACCCTGACGTGTGCAGAAGGTTCCTAGCATCGTCCAACTATTCCACAGAGACCCCAGGCCAGCTGGAGTCTACCCACACAGTCCTTAAAATGTTAACGGGTTGTAAAAGGTAGCATAACTAGAGATCTGTATGGAAGCCTAGCTTTAGGGCCTGAGAAGCTCTCGGTGGCTCCTGTTACCTGTGAAAAGGAATTGCTCCTGGCATCCTGGGTGAAGTGCTCTGGTGGGAAGCCCTGGGTGCTGCGGTGCTGACTGCTGGAGGTCACGCATGGCAGTGCTTTGCTCCCAGGGATCTCTCGAGCGCCGCCAGGAACGGTAGGAGCCAAGTGCCATCGTCTCCTCTTGCCCCGCAGGACCCCGTTGCACTGTGCAGCGTCGTGCAATAACGTGCAGGTGTGCAAGTTCCTGGTGGAGTCGGGCGCGGCCGTGTTTGCCATGACCTACAGCGACATGCAGACGGCGGCGGACAAGTGCGAGGAAATGGAGGAGGGCTACACACAGTGCTCCCAGTTCTTGTATGGTGAGTGCCATCACTGGCTTTAGGAGGGTGCTAGGGGGGCTCACCTGGTGCTCTACAGGGGCGAGTTGCACGCTTAGGTCGTGTGCCAGTGCTTCAGGGTCCTCTTGGAAAGAGAGAGGTTTTAGCCAGCTCCTGTCACAGAGCGAGTTCCACCGAGACTAACTTCACAACATGCAACCTGTGGAGGAGATCTGAGTAACAAAAGGTTTCCCTGCATTAAAAACTGGGAGTTAAGTATGTGTGTTGACAGATGTGGCAATTAGGTGAACCTTGCCACATAAGTAGTTCTTTTACATAGAAACAAAAGTAGTATGGATATCTCAGTTCATACCTGTTACCTCTTGTCTTTATATGAAGAGTACTTCCTAATGTGCACTTTAGAACCATCAGAGGTATTGCCAAGTTTCTGCCTACATGGAGATTTGTAAGTGCCGAATTTGACTTTACCTTTCTGGCTTTTTTTTTCTTCGCTTGCATTTGAAAAGAAACACTGTATTAAATTTAGATTTTATTCAAATAGTCTACAGAGATACTATCTTTCAATGGGGAGAATGAATTCCTCCTAGGGTGAGATGAGTATTAGTCAATGAGGTTTTAAATTACTTTACTACATGTTTTGTGTGTAATGGGGTTTTAAATTACTTTTTTCTGTTTTGTATGTAGTTCTTGTCCCCTGGGCACCTACCAGCTGGTGTGTCATCTCTCTGTGAGAGGTTAGAGTAACAGCAATGTAGCACAGCTTAAAAAGCTGTAATACTGCCTTTCTGGTTTTGTGGAACAGGCGAGATCTGAGTTTGTATAAGCTGCTCAGCCAGCAGATTTCAAAACAGTCTGTCCAGCTGTCCTCACTAAGCTTGAAAACTGTATCTTGCAGTGCCAAATATATAGTTTTCACCATGAAGGGAGGAAACCTTTTTAAATAGCATCAATATCTGTGGGTGAAGCAAAATTCCATTTAGTTTTGTATCCAGGCTCCAAGGGTGGTCATCAAGAACAAATGTCCAAGGAAGATTGTAGGACTAGATAAGGAAATAATACTTCTCCAATATTTTGTACTGGTATTAAATCTGATATGAGTTGAAATGGTATCTTTGTGTTGAACAGCCCTTGAGGGATTTCTTTCAGGAATCTGTCTAGTTCTTGAATTCGGGTAAACAGCCCACAGCATCCTGTGGAAAGGAGGTCCATGGCTTCATTATATACAGCATGAAGAAATGCATTCTTTTTTGTTTGTGGGTTTTTTTCTGGACCCACCATCTGGTGATATCACTTGATACTCCGGGGTTTTTTTGGCTTTGGGATGTTTTTTTGTGTTATGAGATACTTTTCAATAGGTCCTGAAAGGCCTGTAAGGCTTGGGCCTATTGCCAATTTTTCCAAATTAAAATCACTGAAACTAGGATATCTCTTGATATATTGGCTGTTCAGCTATTGAAGTTCCATATTGTTCCATTAGGTATTAATCCCATTGCTAAGGCTGGTTCTGGTATAGTAAGAAATTCATTCCCTAGCTAAATCTGTTTCTTGCTGTAAAAGCAGTTTGGAAATGTCTGTTTCCAGAACAGATAACCACATTAAAACCTGGCCCTCTAAACTCATTTGTAAGGTGAGAAACCTTGCTGTAATTCATTGATTCACCTAATCCTTTTTGTTGTAAATTATGTCCAATACTGAATAACATCCGTAAGTACAGGTAGGTTTAAATAAGACCACTAATCCTTTAGTGTTGATTAAATGACAGGTCTGATGCTGCTTAAGCATGGAATTTTTCACTTTAAGATGTAATGCCTGTGCTGTCTCTAAGAGCATGTTTGCCCTGCTGGCCTCCTGTGATTATTAATACCTTCCTAGGAGACCAGATCCATTGTGTGACTCTTCTGTTTGTCTGCTTTGATGTTCAGTGCTCAGTCTTACCTTCCACATGGGTGCAGAGCACAGCTTTTGCCAAGCCTGTAATTATACCAAAAGCAAAGCAAGAGGGGAGTTTCTCTGAGCAGAGCTTATCATGCAGTGGAAGTAATTTTAATTTTGTATGATGATCTGGTATGCAGAAATATGGAACTTGATTTGAGCAAATGCTTCCTTTAGCAGATGTAGGTAAAAATCCTATGCAATAGGTTGTAACAGGTAAGTGATGAAAGGGGAAATGACAAGTTTTGTTGATACAGTGTGCAGTACTCTCTGCTCTTGGAAATACCAAAGTGGAACAAACCCAGTAGTTTTCAGTATTTTAAATTACAATAATTACCTAAGAGAAAGTTTGTGTAAGAGTTGATTAAAATACCTTTTCCAGTTTTCTGCTTAGAGGCTGAGTGTACAGAAAGAATAGTCTCTCATTTTTGGCTATAGCTGTAAAATGAGCAGGTTTTAAATAACATCTGCAGGGCGTATGTGTGTACTCCAAAACATCTTGGTCCAGAAGTAATGTAGTGGGTTGATCCTGGCCGGATTCCATGGACTCATTAAATCCCTTTCTGCAACTAGGCAGAAGGGAGAGAGGTCACCCACTTACCACCTTTATGAACAAAAACAGACTCAAAGTGAGATATTACCTAAAATTTATTACTCACAGGATGAAAACTAAGCTAAAGAGTGAGAAATAAAACAGTCTTAAAACACACACCACACACACTTCCCCCCCACCCTTCCTTCTCTCCTTGGGGTGTTGCAGTCGGTTGCAATTGCCGCCACTTGCAATGTGAGTTCTCCCACCCCTTGGGGTCATTCCTCCATGGGGTTCAGTAAAAGTCGAGTCTCTGCACCCCAATGGGCCTCCGTGGGTTGCAGAGGGACATTCTGCTTCACTACGGTCTTCACCAGGGGACCGCAGCTGAGTCCATCCCCTGCTCCGTGGGGTCCCTCCCACAGGAGAGAGTCTTTAATAGACCTCTTCAATGTGATCCATCCCTTGGGCAGCAGCTCTTCCATATCTGCTGTCCTGAGAGTCACTCCCCACTGGTGGTACAGTCCTTCATGGACAAGATGTACCAATGTGGGCCCCCCCATAGGGCTGCAGCTCTCACTTGGGTAAAACCTGCTCCAGTGTGGGTCTGCCTCTCCACGGGGCCACAGGTCTCCTGCAGGGCTCTGCTCCATCCTGAGCCTCCCACAGGGTCACAGCCTCCTTTCAAGCATCCACCAGCTCCGGGGCGGGCTCCTCCATGGGCTGCAGGGGTTTTAGCTCTGAGTCCTTCCCCTGCTCCATGAGGTGCCTCCTCTCCCACCTTCTGCAGTGACCTTGATGTCTGCCTTGTTATTCCATGTTCTCCCTCCCTGGAATTCCTTCTGCGCAACAACCTCCAATTCTTAAATATGTTATCACAGAGGTGTTACTGTGATCTCTAATTGGCTCGGTCCTGGCCAGGAGCTGGATGTCCCTCCTGGGGCCAAGTGTCATTGGCTCCTATGGGACAGGGGAAGCTTCTAGCAGCTTCTAATAGAAGCCACCTCTGCAGCCACTCCCCCTCCTCCCCCAAAAAATTCAGCTACAGAAACTCAGGACAAGTAATTTAACAGAATTGTTGTTTCTGAAGTTGGTGTTTAAAAACAAAAAACAATCAAAATAGTGTCAGAAACTAAGAGAAGTGTTTGAGTTAACTAAAAGCAGCTGGAGGATCAGTGCTGCTCTCCCCATTTACCTCATATTTTTTGAACATGGTTAAGGAAGGAATCTGTCTGCTCTGTGTAAGGACTAACTCCACAATGTCACCTCTTCCAGGACTGACTTTGAGTAGGCTGATGGCAACAAGGAGCCAAGTGTGATAGGAATTGATGTTGTTTTTTTTTTTTTTTCTAGANTTTTCCCCTCCCTTTTCTCTCTTCCCTTTTTCCCCTCCCTTTTCTCTCTTCCCTTTTTCCCCTCCCTTTTCTCTCTTCCCTTTTTCCCCTCCCTTTTCTCTCTTCCCTTTTTCCCCTCCCTTTTCTCTCTTCCCTTTTTCCCCTCCCTTTTCTCTCTTCCCTTTTTCCCCTCCCTTTTCTCTCTTCCCTTTTTCCCCTCCCTTTTCTCTCTTCCCTTTTTCCCCTCCCTTTTCTCTCTTCCCTTTTTCCCCTCCCTTTTCTCTCTTCCCTTTTCTCTCTTCCCTTTTTTCCCCTTCTTCCTCTTTTTAATTTAGCTGCTCTGTGTTTTCAATGTTGCAGGAGTGCAGGAGAAGATGGGCATAATGAACAAAGGAGTGATTTATGGCCTCTGGGATTATGAGGCTCAGAACGATGACGAGCTCTCGATGAAAGAAGGAGATTGCATGACAATCCTGCGCCGGGAAGACGAAGATGAGATCGAGTGGTGGTGGGCACGGCTGAATGACAAGGAAGGCTACGTTCCCCGCAACCTGCTGGGGGTGAGTCCTTGATCCTTCCCGAGTCAAAGAACCCCTCCCCAATATGTAAAGTATACACAGCACTGTATACTCGCTTGCATCCAGGTTAAGCGTTACTTTAGAAGTCAAGAGGAAGGAGTTGAAGTTCTCCACTTACTCATTTAGGGAGCAGAATGAGTTAACACCCTCTGTTTAAGACACCTAACAGATTATATTAATGGGTGCATAAAAGAACAACAACGTTATACATAGCAGGCTCTCATAATAACCTTGTGTCACCATCTTAGAGAAGAAAACCATTTTATTCAGACATGATGGGTGCATAAGGTTTTGCTGAGCATGGTCTCAGGTGCATGGTGTGATTTTTGGGACTGTCCTGTGAAAGGCCAGGTGTTGGACTCAGTGATCCTTTGGGTCCCTTACAACTCAGGATATTCTGTGATTCTTTGTGAACAGAACTGGTTTTCCCCTCTTTCAGAAAGTGATATATTGGCACAAAGGGCCTTAAGAACTGAAGCTTGCATGAAGAGTGAGTCATGAGTCCTTCCCTGTCTGGGTATATACAGTGCATCTTGTGATCTGAGGCTGGTTTCACAGATATAAACACTGCAAAATTCAAGGTTGTTTTTTGTAGTGCTGAAAAAAATTACATTGCCAAGTAAAGGCCGATCTTTTTCTTCAATGCTTTTTAAGTAACAATATATAAATGAATGACCTCTCCTTATCTCATCACCTTTTGTACTGCCTTTTTTATTAAAAACAACTGTGTACAAATAAGATACTTTCAATTATGCTCCCATATTTCTCCTCATAGCTCAGTTGCTAGAAAACTATGGCAGATGGACAAATATATAAAATTTCCATTAATCTTTTTTCTAAATATCCACTTGCCCCCTGCTGCTGGAGATAAAAGGTTCTCCAAGATTAACTACTGTGAATTTTAGCTGATTGATTTATGGTGCTTGAAAGAGGCTGAACCTCCTTCCTCATGCAGATAATCCTTACTCTTAAACTGGTTAGATTTTGCAGAGCGACTGCATCTAATGTAAAATCAGTTTTCATTTCTATATCACCTTCAGGTCAGGCCAACATACAATGCACTGTAAAATTCTCCCTAACATTGTACTTCTGCTCAGTGTTTTCCTCTCCAAAGTAAACGCTTCTAAACTGAGAGCAGCCATCAGCCCAGCACAGTAAGGTTAAAGTAGCAGCTTTTTTTATTTTTCCTGCCCCAGCGTGAATTGTGCATGTGCTACTTATTCATAAGCTTGTGTGCTCAGTCTGAGCACAGGTGTGTAAGAACATAAGGAGCATCTGTGCTTCTGTTAAAAAAACCAACCAAACAAAAAAGCACAAGGCAACACAGCTTAATGTGGGTATCACAGCTCATCCTTGTAAACAGAACACATTCTTTGGGGAAAACTACCCAAGCACAGCACTAACTGTTACACTCTTGTGCCTGTACAGTTGTTCTAGTACTTCCACTGAAAGTTTCTGTGATTATTCTCAAAAGCAATTACTGGGCCCCTGACATAGCAGCTGAAATCTAGGCTATGATGTTCAGCACAGAGGAAAATGTTTGGCAGCTTAATCTACCCTTGAGTTGTATTTTTATCATAGTTGTTTTATCCTTTTGCAGTTAGGTGTACTGAACAAAAACAAGGATTAAATTACCTGCATCAGTACTCTACCCCACCTGGTGATGCCCTAGCTCCCTAAGCTAATCATAGTGTCAAAGGAGATCTTTTGAACACTCTCAGGTGTTATGATACTGTAACTGACTAATTTCATCTCTGCTGGTGCTGAAATCATAGCAGGCTGAGACAGACCTTGTGGGTAAAGCTGTTGGCTTTCTCTTAATCATTAGCTGACTATGGAAAACAAAGAGAGCTGGAGTCTGGTTAAAGGGAGAAGAGGGCATCTTTAAGGAGAACTTTAAATGTAAGAACCCAAGAAGTAATGTAGACACACACTGCCATTTAGAGCATGGAAGATTCATTTCTCCTAAGTGTGTGAAGTGTATAGTTCTATTTTCATATGCCAATAGCCATGCTTTTTGGAACAGTAGTTGTTCTCAAAGCCCTTGCAATTGGAAGCCAAGAGCTTCCCAAGCATCTTGGCATGGCTGTGTGCGGTCTCAAGCTGTGTCCTGTGCATTGTCACCCTGTACCCCTGTGTGTGTGGCCAGAACGTGTGAGCAGCATGTGGCTCAAGGGCCACAGGGTGGCAAGGTGCCAACTTATGACTGGGCAGTTCAATTAACTGAACTGGCCACGCAGTCTCTGTTAACTACAGCACAGCTCCTACACTTCCATGGTCCTTCTGCAGCCAAGTATTTCCAGCCTGCCCAAAGATATACACATGTAAAAGTTGATAGGCATTGAGAGAGAAAAGGCAAACCAGACTTCAATACCATTCTAGTTCCATTTATAAAACGGGAAACAATCCTGCAGTTCACTGAACGCAAAAGTCTCTTGACTTACAAAGCCATGTGCTTTTCCTGGCCCACTCACCTGCACAGAGCTGAAGGTGCTAACTTGTGTGCTGTTCAATACCTTCCTTTTGAATTGACATGGTTAGTATTATTTTAAGTTTGCCTAAGAATGCTAAATTTATATTTGTTAGTGGCCTGAGTGTTTTTATTACCATGCTTTTGCTACTACAGATTACCCTAGCAATGTAGCCCCAAAGAGAAATTTTTCGTTCCTTTTTTTCTTTTAAAAAAGTAACCTTTTAAAGAAATAAAATGTTAAACCTCATTTCTGTTTTCCCCTCAGCTGTATCCGAGGATTAAACCTAGACAAAGAAGCTTGGCATGAAATAGTACAGAAGCCAGATTCTTGAAGTACTAATCATGGATGACCTATGGAAAAAAAAAATTCATTTTGTGTTGGTTCCAATATCATGAGTCTTATTTCAATGACAATGTAATTTGAAAGCTATGAAGAATGTGCTTTGAAAACAAATGAAGGATTGATGCATTAGCAAATGGATGAGGGCATTGTACAGGATGAAATAATGCTTACAAATAAATGAAATTCTGCTGCCTTTGGTCGAAGCAAGCCATTATGTTCAAGTACCCACTTGGATTTCTTCAAAAATGGCAGAAGAGAATTTCACATTTTTTCTGTATTAAGTACAAGGGCCTTTTCAATTTACCAGTGAAGGAATCATCGTGAAACAGACAATGTGGCTTTGTCCAGATTTATCCCAAGGCTTTTTCCAGATGGGAGGAATTAAAGTATGTGCACAGCACCCAACTGCTTATTGCTGGAAGCAGAATGTTTGTTAAAGAAGCTAAACGGAAGTGCACGTGAACAGTGGCAACCACCTGACTGATCCATTAAGCAATAACTTTTAAAAAATCTGTAGCGTCTTAGAAATTCTATGTATTCGAAATATTATGTGCTGTAACAGACAATGTAGTTTTAGATTCCTCTTTTTACAAAGAGTCTCATGTATTTATTGTATTTTGTACTTTGAAGACTAAGTGTAGAAACTTTCTGTAGTCCTTGACAACTTATTTGTTTTTACTCCACTGTGATACCATTAAACTTTTGTCTCCTTTTCAGCTTTAGCTCTGGGTATCTTAATGGTAATTTTTATTGGACCATCTGAAAATGTGACATCGTGCTGTTCTACATTACATTAATATTCAACTACTTCCTGTATTAAACTGAGCTCCTCCTCCCCCATCCATTCAGGGAGTCTTTTGCATTTAAAATTAAGCTGAATCTTTTAGTTGCACATAACTTTTGTTAACCTTAAAAGCTAAGGGACATACTTAAGAAAAAATATTTGGTACAGGTATTTTCCAAATAAAGCCTTTCCTATGGAACTATCCTTTATATCTCTCTATTTGGGAATAATTTGATAACAAACACTATTTAACAGAGGATCAATTATTTCCTTAAGGGTATTTCTGAAGTGCCTCACCCCACAGGCTCATTTTCCCCTACTAGGTAAGTCCTTACTGCTTTCTGAAAAGGTGCCTGTAAGTACAAGAAATAGTTTATAAGGAGGACACAGTTCCTCAGGGCAAACTTCAAACAGCAGCAATCTGTGCACCTCGTGATGCTAATAGGCTGGGTATGGGGTATAAAGTATCAATTACCTATCTTAGACACCCTTAGTTTTTCAAGCAATAATCTTTGAAAGTGTCAGACTGTCTAACATGGCATTAACTGACACATCCACAGTCACCTCCAGAATGATGTTTTTCCCCTTTAAAAGGCAATAACCAAGTTCTGTTCCTGAAAGCAAAAGCTCTTCATAGGTGCTGTGATGATCTATCTCTAAGAAAAAGAATGTGCTTAGCTCCAGTGGAAATAACAGTCTTGCAAACTTTATTTCTACTCTTTTTATTTAAATACTTTCTTGTATTTCCAAGGAAGATAAATAAGACACAGGAACTCAAGATTCCACCTGAGAGGAGTGGCTTTCCCTTGGAAGAGTCTTTTTGCCAACAGCCTCCTGCTCCAGGCACATCAATGGTCAGGAGGGAAAGACTTGTTCTTCCCTTTGGTCAAACCTGCTATTCAAATTCTTCAAATATTTAACTAGAATAATGCTGGGGCTTGATAGAAAGCATAGAAGGGACTCCCCATCTCTGAGTACAGGTGTTTAGGTAAGATATGCAATACTATCCCTTTTCTACTTTCAGATATGGAGGATGGAGTGGAGCTGTTAATGTAAAAAGCCCTTATTAAACCAGACTGTCAAGTTCTAATGAGCTTTCTTCCAGGAGTCCTGTAAAACACCTTAAAACAAAGATATTAGCAAAGCAGTATTTTCAGAAGTTGCACTGAGGTTTAATACTAAAGAAAAGCCTTTGTCCAGAGGATATATAATAGCAATGACTGTTAGGCCCCTAAAAATGATGTTCAATTCTTCTGTTGAAGTAGAGTGCTTTTTGTCTTGCAAGAGCGTGTAAAATTTGCTATGTGTAAGTTAAGGCACATTCATGTCAGGATATTACTTGTATGTAGCTTGATTATCTTCATCTGATCATGCTCTTTTTGAGGTCTCAAGCTGATGCCAGTGGCTCAGATGACAGTAAAGCACAGCCACTGTAATAGAGGAAAAGGGCCCAAGGTTAAATTTAGTAAAAAGATGTGTAGTAAGTATGCCTATTCCCATTTCTAGAATAAAGTCAGCCTGTTGTTAGAGAAGTAATTTTAGGATCTTTCCTGAATGACTTAAATTTATATCTCATTTAGGTCAAAAGAGTTTTGGGATGATTTGCACATTCCTCCTTTAGATCCAGAAATAAGTTATGTTCAGGTCATAAGCAAGTTAAACCCATGTAGGAGAGTACTTTTCTCCAAACTTAGTCCTTTCTACAGGACACACGTGGTGCAGAAAGAAGCAGATGTGGACAAGACCATGAGTCACTGCTGCGCTTATATTTTACCCTGATGATAGAAAAAGCAGGGAAAAAGCCAGAGTATGAGCCAAAATTACTGACATTACAGGGATAAGATACTTCTGGTGCAACTAAACTTGTCTGTCTGTTAGAGAATAAAAAAGGTAACCTTTTTTAAGGCTGCTTACAAATACACAAGCTCAATGAATCCAGCGTGTCTGTGAGTACATGTAGCCAGCCATAATCAATCAGAATGGAGCAGGACAGACTCTACTGTTTACATCCCTCTCTACCTCCCTCCCTCCCTTCCCCCAAAAGATGAAAATCAAACGTTTTAGATCTAAAGGAACTTACATTAACAAGGTTCAACTCTATTGTTCCAGTTTTCTCAGCATCCAGTTTTTTAAACATTTCTGTGGCGGGAAAGAGATGACAGACAAGGATGAATACAGGAATTAATTGGAAAGCCTTCCCTTTCCTTGTGCTTCAGGGTCGAAAAGGAATTTAGTCCCAGAATCTAACCCTTGACAGTGGCCTACACCCTGAACCAGAAAGGGCCAATCTAACATCATTGTGCAAGAACAAGGCTAAACATTTTTAATAGCTGTAGTATTCTTTAATCAACATACAGTTGTTTTGGTGGAAGACTGGCAAGGGTTCAGCAGCCTGGCCTGAAAGGCTGATTCCTAGATCTGGAAGCATGCAAACCGGGTTGCCGGATTTAGATCTGGTTTGAATTTGTCTGAATACCTTATCCTGGGCTTCTGGCCAGTTATCCTGCTGAAAACAAAAAGCAGCAGAGTCTGTCTAGTTACTAAACATGTACTCACTGAACAAGGTTTCGAGCCGAATCAAACACCGGATAAAGTTGTCAAAGTCAATGATGAGGTCTTCATCAGCAAAACGAGCCACAATGATCTGATGTAACTGGCAGTTCAGTTTGAACCCTAAAAATAAAATGTCAAGGATTTAAAACAGGAGAAGAAAAAATTGCAAAAACCTCCAACCAACAACAAAAAAACCCCAGCCTTACACACTACCAGAAATTCAACTTTCTACTTTTGGTTAAATTCACAAATCTAAGAATATTTACTTAATTTTGGAAATTCCCCACAACCTCTTCTGTACCTGGAGTCATTTAAAGCTGTGACTAGGTCACGTGTTCTGCCTGCCATGTGTGCTACCACACCTGTACTGCTGTTTCCCATGATGAGGTGGCTCCAGACTCAGCCTACTGTGACCTGAGATGAAACAGTGGCTTTCTGGGGGCAAGTGGGTCTCTCATTCCAAAGAGTGTCTAAAATTGGTACAAAATGAAATTCTGCCTCACCTTATATGGTGATAAGGGGGGAAAGTTCCAGAGTGCCCAGAAGTGGACATTAAGAAGGCCCCAGGTGATCAGTAAATTAATGTGGGATTGTATAGCTCACTATCACAACTCAGATTTGCTTTTCAGTGGTTGCAGTAGCAAACTGACTCCAACTCCTGTGAGCATCACCCCTTGCTCAAGGCCACTTCCATTCCCTGAGTCACAGTGTCTCAGTTCTACTGTCTTATGCCACACCCACATATAACCAGAGAGACTCACTGGAAGTCAACAGTACCCTGTTACAGGA
Organism: Grallaria varia; assembly: GCA_013396735.1. Classification (NCBI taxonomy): domain Eukaryota; kingdom Metazoa; phylum Chordata; class Aves; order Passeriformes; family Formicariidae; genus Grallaria; species Grallaria varia. Next base: position 488,660 of record VWZG01002754.1, read on the forward strand.
CCAGATTGTTGCAGTTATTTGTGCTTCTCCAAAAGCTGGTCATTAAAGAAAATAACTGCAAACCTGTCACTCCTCTGAGATCCTTTTAGTGTGCCTGCGTGGCAAGACAAGAGCCTAAGCTGAGCATCTAAATCACATGGAGGCCTTCAGGTCTGGGAACAGAGGATTTTTCAGCTTACAGGTGACGTACAGGAAACAAGTGAGCATCTATCAACCCAGCTTGGGATTGATATAATCCTATTAAGAGAAAAATCAATATAAATACCTGCTGCTTCCAGCGCCCTCCTCATCTCGTACGAGTTCATGGTACCGGATCGATCCACATCAATTTCCCTGTAAATTTTCTGCAAAAGACAAAACCCAAAGTCAAACCTTTACAATAATTCAGAGCACAGTTTGGCTTTCATCAGAAGCAAAACGTTTTGAAATGCAGCCTGTATGTAACTGAGGAGCATTTGCAACATTCGTCTGAAGGACCTAATGGTACTTCTGTCGATTTCATCTAAAAGCAGCCTTAGAAAGAAAGCAATTTACTCTGGAGAATTCCTTGAACAACCATGCAAAATGGCACTATCATTACCAAAGCAGAAAGACTGACACCAAACTTGCACTGTTAAGTAGGAAATATCTGGAGGAGAGTTAAACCAGAAACCCCTCCCAGTGTCAGGCAGGAAGAGAGGTGACCGACCTCTCCTTCAGCCCTTCACCCGGCCCTTGAAGGACAAACATTCACACCCTGGACTCCAAGAGACGTAACTTGAGGGACTGAGGACACACAGTCTCTGCTTTGGGGAATGTGACTGTGCACACTGTATGAGGCACATCAGTCTCAAGCCACCTCTACTTGTGATTGCATGTTCTCCCAGAGAGGTTGCACCTTACCTGGTATTTCTGAATCTTTGTCCAGAGGGTGTGGAACTCCTTCAGTCCCAGTTTACCACTCCCGTCGTTCTTCTCTGAGTTAAGGGAATTTTGCCCGAGGGAAGAAAAAAGGGTTTTTCCTCCCTTTGCCAAATCTACTTATATGAGCAGTTGTGACTTAAAATAAAAATAATTGAGTAAGAGAAGGATGTAAGTCTTCTCTGAAGGACTTGTCCTCTCTGCAGGACTCATCCTGTTGAATACACAATTGTCCAAGATGTCTGTCTAAATCAGCAAGATAATTAATTTAAACTGTGACCGATTCACAAGATTTTCCTGCTCCCTCTTTGCAGCTCTATCTTTTCTCTACAAGTGAGATGATGCCATTTTGTTCTATGTAGTTGGTCCAACACCTGCAGTTACAGGAGCATAGGTCCTAAGTGTGGATTATAAACAGAAAAATCCACAACCAAGCCTGCTATTTGGAGAGCTGAAGTTCTTGCACAAACAGCTAACAAAGGAACCTGGACATGGCATTGCTCCCAAAATCCGCTGAGGAGTCCCTACGGACTGCCATATTTTACACCAAATTATAGCAGAGCATTGCCTTGTGTTGGTTATTTTCCCTTTTCTAACTCTGCAATTCAACTGCCACTGCACCGAGAAGCTGAACACAACTATTCTTAGACTTGAAGTTTCAGCAGAGGAATATCACCTAGGAACGGCCTTAAAGGATACATCTAACAGGTCAACCATTATTTTGCATGTCTCAACACTAAAACCATCAGTTTTAATATCTTGGCCTGTAAAGGAAGAGCAAAAGACAGGATTATCATTGCATGCTGTGCCACAGCACCTTCCTAAATAGCTCATGAGCTCTCCAGCCAGTGTAGACACTTATTTGCTGCCATCCCACTGGTGGCTTCCCTCACAGCTGATGAAGAGGCTTTGGGTGAAAGTCAGCTGGGATATTTCCCCAGGCAAACAGCCCACTTATTCTAGTTTGTAGGTGTGCTACAGAAGTAAGAGACAGAGATAAAAACAATCCTCACTGTCTGCCTGCAAAGACAAGGGTGGACTTCTGTGGATCATGTGGACTTGTAACTCATGCAGGTGAGCAGTCGGCAGCTTCGTGCAAGGGCTGAGTATCAAATCAAGCTTGGTAACCAGCAATACCCCATTGCTATCTGGCTGGTGCACACAGATATACAACACAGTCCTGACCATCTGAAGAAGATTTCACTTTGGAAATTAAAGAGACAGTTATTTCTCCAAGCACTTATTTCTCGAGCACTGTTTAATGGCAGGGAAAACAATGCAGAGCCAAGCTAGGAATGACTTCACAGAAAAAGAAGCCCAGAGCTTCAAAGTTTCTCCTTCTACTTAGGGACAGACCAGACCATTGGCTGGTCTCCTGTTTCAACCACTCAGGAGTTGGTTCAATGCTAAAGTAGCAGCAATACCTCTCTTGATTATCAAGCACTAATCAAATCTGTCCATCTTCCTGGCTGCCAATTCCCAGTGGCAGATGCTGGGATAAAAGGCACCCATATACACCATGCCAAAGCACACATCCTGTGAAACACCTTCTGCACGGGCAGAGCCCCCCAGAGCGTTTTGGCAGCCTCCTGAAGCAGCAGAGAGACCATGTGGCCGTGGCCATACGGAGAGCCAAGGGCAGGTCTGGGGCAGAGCCCTGGGCTTTGGCTTTGCCCACATCAGTGGAGCACTCTCTGGCCCCACAGCCATGCTGGAAACCTGCTGGTGGCCAACTGAAGCTGCTCGTGGAGGGAGGTACTTACGTTTAGCCATGATTTTATTCAGGATGGCACGCAGTTCAAAGGCTGAGATCTCTGCATCCTGTGGAAAAGAGGAAAACAAATTTTCCACTGTGAGCCACAGACACCATCTGCAGCCTCTGACTCCGTCAGGCAAGTTGGCCAAGTTCAAACACCCCTTCGAGTTCATTTCCCTTGGATGGAAACGCAAGCAGTGAGCTCTCCCCACCTCCCACTCCCAGGAGCACCCCCAATTCCCAGGCATTAGCACACCCAGCTGCAAGGTGTGCCCAAGCCCCTGGGCAGCCCCGAGCAGCCTGGGGAGAAGGCACAGCCCAGCCCTCGAGATCCCCCCCGTACCCACACCATGTGCTCTGCCCAAGGACAGAATTAGGGCCCCACAGAGATAAAAGTCGGGCGTGCAGTTCAAAGGCAGCAAAAATTGTTCACCAGGAGCACTCACAAATCCATTGTATAAGCAGATGGGTAAGTGCACAGATTTTGGCACGCACAATTATGATGCACGCACTTGAGATCTGACTCAGCACAAGAACTAAACTCTGTCCTGGGGGAGGCATCTCTCTTACCCACTCACCCATGATGCCATTAAGATATTACCAGAAAAATACTTAACACTTCCTGCTAGCTGTCCAAAAAGCCTTTTAAAGTTGGGTTCAATGTCCTCTTCACTGATCTCAGTCTAAAAGACAGAAATAGAGAATGTGGAATGGAGGAAATTTTCTGCCTGAGAAAGACTTCATGGATTTCCTCGCCCCTAGTAAAATACAATTTAGATGGCAATATTGAAAGTAGAGTGCTTTTGCTGTGATTTTAATCAGTTTTATTTTCAGGAGCGCCTCAAAATGCTGGCATTGCAAGTGCTGAAAAAAAATAATCACACAGAGGGTACATGCATTAGTAGGCACTAGTTACTCATGGAAACAACATCACATGCAGAAACATCCCTAGGGCTGAAAGCCTCAATCTTGGATTCCTGGAGAGCAAAGGGAATTTCCTGTGGCTCCAGTTGACTCCTTCAGAGTGTACCTGATCTCCTCTACCTAGGAAGTCCAAGCTCTGGATAAAGGACAACACATGTTTCCATTACATTGCTTATAATATTTCCACTTGCTTGATACTCAGTTATGGATATTGAAAGATCTTTTTCCAAAGTTCTTGATAACACCTGCTGAAAAACACTGCCCTCCACAGGGAACAGGCACTCCAACCCCCTCTTCTTTACAACAAAACTATCTCAATTTAAAACATTTAAGTTGATATACCTCTTCAAAATTGGCCTCAATTTCATCATCTATCACCCTAGAAAGATAAAGAAATCAGTATTAAAATCAAGTCACTTTTATGATGCTTTTCCTTCAACCTTCAGTTAAAGAGAGATTCTTTAAAATATGGAAATAATGAGTATTCAAAAGTTACTGGATTAATCAGTGACAGACACTGCATATTGCAAGGAAATTTTGCCAGCTAGGGCAACACATTACAAACTGTGCAATGTCCTGCAGAACCACAGGCAGGATTTTGGGCCGCACATAACTCTACGGGTCACTCAGTGTCACTGCCTACAGACCTTAGCCCAGGACCAGGCTCTTGGGTGCAAATCAAACTTTATCTAGTCACTTTTTATTCTTCTTTCTTTTTTCTTCAAGACAGCAAAAAGTAAGAGCCCTAAATTCTGATGTGTTCACACTGTCCCCCAGGTCCTGGGGGAGCACCACACCTACTTGAGCACTGCTACGGGCCCATCCAAAGCTGAATGTGTCCTCACACAACAGACATCCCAATTTTCTCACCGCAGCAGAGACATGCAGCAAAATATTACAGACTAGAGAAAGGATTTTGCTTGTTTTGAATCAGGGAACTTAATACAAAAGACCTCACATCCCTTCCTGAGGCTTTAGCCCAGCTGCTCTAAGATGTGACATCTAATTTTTTCATGGTTTTAGTGCTGACAGTGTGGTTTGAGCCAGTTCCTTTAAAACCCATTTTAGCTTTATCAAAGGTATCATTTGGCTGAGCAAGTACCTTAAACTCTTTCCAGCCTGATCTCCAGGGTGTAAGATCAGTTGTGATGATCAGCGTGCTGCTCCCAGGCGTTTCTGTCTCCCAAGCAGCGCACTCAACCTGCTGCCCCCTGGGACTTTCTTCTCTCCACCCAGCAACCCAAGGCCCCATAACTACAAATGTCTGCTCAGGCAGGGATAACAACAACAGTAATAATAATAAATTGGACTAGATATTATTATTTTTCTTCCACCATTCCTTCCTGCTTTTACTCAAACTTTCCTCAGTTGCCCATGACGAAACTGGGGACAAACAAGGACTGCCATGATCCCAACCACAGAGGGCTGTTGTGCATCCCTCCCTCTCTCCCAGGAAGCAGATGCACCCCATCCCTGGGCTGTTCCATCCTCCCATGCCTGCGAGAGGGACCAGAGATCACCCATGTGCTCATCCCACTCTCAGACAAAAAGGTACATACGTGGAGTTTGCGCTTTTTTCAGAGAAGACCCGCAGACAGAAATCCCCATTCTTGTTGGGTTCAAAGGTCGAGGGCACAACGATATATTCTCCTGCAGGGAGCTTGAACCGGTTCAGAACTTCTCGGAGGTTGATGAAGGTGTTTGATTTTTCTCTTGCTTTGTTGGTCAGGAAAAAGTTTTTGCTCAGATGAATATTTGTCTGGCCAGAAAACTTATGAAAAGCAAAGGAAGAGGAAAAAACCCACAGTCTGCATGCATCTGCTCTTACAAATTAAAAATATAATAGATATGTCAATTAGCTACGTGGGAGGGGTGGGGGGAAGAAAAGTATGCCAGCTCAAGAAAACTGAAAGAGAAAGGGGCTGGGTGCATCCCACCACAGGACTTCTGAGATGTGGCTGCAAATGTATTTTGCAGATCATCTCAATAAATCATTTGGGTCATGCTTTTGTTTTGCAGAAGATGGGTATCTGAAGACATTTGCAAATTTTTCCACCAACTATTTTTCTTTAAAGTGAGATGGCCCCAGAGCTGGTGCCACCTGGAGACTGCAGCTCAGATCTGCCTCTGAGGTCAAGCTGCCTTAATGCAGAGGGCTGACTTATGGAGGGCTCAGAGAATAAAATAAAATAATAAAACAAAATACTTGTAGTGTAACATCTCGTGAAAGGTATCCCTCCCCAAGGCAGGGGGGCTGGAACTAGGTGATCCTTAAGGTCCCCTTCAACCCAAACCCTTCTGTGATTCTATGATCTTCCAGGTTAAACTTTCCTGTGCAGGGTCTTACAGGTGGGCTATTTCAGCTCTAGAAGCCAACATCAGGAATGTGCATATTTCAGAAAACTCCTCCTTCCTGTCCTCCCAGGTTTTTAAGAATGCAAAACCTGTCAGACCCACTGCTGTAGTGGGAGATAAAATTCCAGCTTTGGGGGAAAGGAAAACTCAGGGGACTGTAGCTAGAATCTCTTTTATAAGTAAACAAGATTTTTTGACTGTAGGGTGAGCGCCGAGTGGCCGACAGAGCACTGCTAAGGCATTAAAAAGGTACATAAGAAAATTAACTGGTAGCATCATTTTTTTTCCTGATGAAACCACATTTTACACAAAAGCTGCTGGTTTGAGCATAGCCTCAGGCACCACTTGGTGCCCCAACTGCTTCAATTGTACCCTCACAGGTACAGCAAACCCAGTAATGTGATCATCCCAGTTTTGCTCAACTCCAGCTGTTCCTCTGAGGAGCAAAACCTCAGAGGTGCCTGCAGCCCTCCTCCTATGGCATAGGCAGTGCTGCACCACCATCCCCCGGTGAGTCCCAGGGCGTACTATTAGCTACCTGCAGGTAGAAACAGAGAGAAACTAATAGAGGTGGTGCTTAGGGAAATGAATATAAACACCTCCTTGGAACATCACTCGTGTCAAACATGAATTTTGTGCAAAGCTGGGAAAAGCAGCAGTGTTGTTGGGGAGCAGGTGTGGGGCTGGGCTGGGATAAGGGTCATGGAAGGGCTGCTTTGGTGAGTTTCTGCAGTACAGAGCACTCTTATCCCAATCCAAGACACTCTGAAAATGCAGCGTGGGCTCAAGACTAAATGGCCTCTAACTTTAGACTCTGTGCAGTCATGTTGCCCTGCAGGGAAGGAGGATCTTCTGAACCATTTCTTCCCACAAGCCATTCAGTCCCAACACTGTACCTTGACCACCAACACATGCTACATACCTCTGGGGGCACCTGCAAGGAGAGAAGGAGAGAGTTATTTGACTGTGAGTGGCAGCTCTGATCTCTCCACCATCAGGAGAAGAGGCAGGGGCAGAGCAAGGCAATAATGAACTTTCTGTTTCTTTACGGTTTCAGGGAACTTAGCTTTGCTTTAAACCTCATTATACTGTGGGGACCAGATCTTTTGATAAGCTTTTCAAGGCTAGGGCACTGATAAAACAAGCAGTTGCACAGACTGTGGTTATAGAGCAACCCACAAGCAAGACCATAATTCCTATTTTCACTGCCAGTTAAGCCCCACTGCTTTGCAGCTCTGTCCTGCTTCAGGAGCTACCCTAGACACATCTCTGAGCCTTCACTCAGCAGGAGTTTTACAGGTGTTTTGGCCGGTTCTGCTGCTGGTTTCACACTCCCCAAGGTAGCACAGGTGTCCCAGCCAGGGTCACTTCCCTACCACAGCTGCTTCCATTCTGCTGCTGTTCACCACAGCCTGACAAGTGAAAGGGAGACTGGATTTCTGCACTTCTTATTTTTGAAAAAGTTATTCTGCTCTTCCATTTAGAAGTACAAAATATTAAAGGTGGGAAGTGGCCTCTGTAGGTCATCTGGTCCAACCCCCTACTCAAAGCAATGCTGATATCAAAGTTAATAAATTTACTCAAGACCTTTTCCAGCCTAGGTTTGAATATCTCCAGGATCATAGATTCTATTGTCTTTCCAGGTACCCGTCTCTGTGTTTGGCCACTATTTTTGTGGAGGATAATTTTCTAAACATCTAAGTGAAATTTTCCTTGCTGCAGCTGGTGTCCGACTCACCCCATCTGAGTTTTGATGGAAAGCCCAATCCGAGAACTGCACTATCACATTTACAGAGTTACATTTCCTTTTCCTCCCATGCACTTGCACAGCCTTACTTGCCTCATAAATGGCAAAGCCAATGGTGTGCATGTCCTCTCCCATCTTCCTCTGCTTCCGCCGGTGCTTCTGAATCAGCCCAATGAGGAAAGTGCAGCCCCTCTCAGGATCATCGGGATCCTCATCTTCTTCCTCCAGCTTGATCAAATACTGTGGATTTGTCCAGAAAGTGTCTGGGAAGTGGATTTATGTAAACTGCTCAGAGGCTTTTTTTGAAATCAACTGTGTTGATATATACATGTCAGCTAGGGCAGATGTGGCTCTGACTTCCAAAATCAGCTGTGAGATGGAAAAACTAACGAACTTCCCCTTCTCCCCCCAGCATTTACAGCCACAACTTGACCCTCATCAGGGAGCCACACTTCCCAAAAACCTGCACTTTTTGGACATTAGTCCTAGATAACCCAGGTACATTCTCCTCCTCCATAAGCCACCCCAAAGCATCTCCCAGAAGCTCCCACAGAAAGTACAAGTGGACAAGTAAAATGTTCCTCTGGTTTTTCTTACTTGGGTAATTCCTGCAGCCCCCTGCAGTGGCTCCTCGCCTCCAGTTCCCATCCAGCTTCAGCAGGCTCCACTTCTTGTACCTGTCACTAGCCAGGGTGTCTGGAGTCAGGTTGCAGATCTCCAGGCGGGAGTAATGCCTCAAGAAGTCGTTGAACGCCATCCTGTGGGAAGCAATGCCACAGGCAAGGTCTCCTCAGGGTGGGCAGGTTTTCCACACAACTGTCCTAGTTATAGTGGCTGGGACCAGTTTATCACTGTGTGAATGTAACTGGAACTGTGTATTCCATACCCTCTCTGCCATTTATCATGAACTGTTAATGATGCATTGTTTGCAGCAGCTGCCCAGGACACACCTGACACCTCAGGCTATGAACTGGGTGCATGAGAAAACAGAGATAAGAGGGTTCCCTGTCTTCACACCAATGATTCAGGTGTGATAACTCCCCTCTGGGAATCATTAACACCTTCACACCCCACCTGAGGGGTCATGTCTGCTAATGGGCCATCAAGTAGACCAAAATATCCTGTGACTCATTGAGTAAATTGCCTATTGTGAAACCCCTCACCCTGGGGGAGGTACTGGGTGTTCCTATCTGAACCCAAACATATATAAGCTTGGGGTTTTGGGACTTGGGGCACTCACTCACTCGTCAGACTGAGAGGAGGACCAGAACCTCAACAGGACTGCAACTACCACTCTCAACCAGACTGCGACCACCAACCTTCTGGAAGGAAAACAGGTTTTCCTTTTTGTTTTTGCTTTGGACTCAGGGGGACCACGTGGTGCTCAGCACAGGGGCTGGTGAGCACCATACTGTTTGTGCCCTAGGGGGCTGGGTTGTACAACTGGGTTTGGAGGGCTGAAACCAATTTTCCTTTGTATCAGTGTATCTATTGTAATCTTTTTATTAAAGTGTTGTTCTGGCTTCTAAACTCTTTTGAGTTGGATTCATTTCTCCTGCCAGTTTACTTTTAAACCAGCACAGCAACCAACTTGCTTATCTTCCCTCTCCCTCACTGCGATTTAGCACTAGGATTGAGAGTGATTTTGCACACTCACCTTGGAGAGATTATTTGTGTGAGGAAAAAAAGCAGAGCAGATGACATTCCTTTCGGCCAAAATGGACACCTAGTGGTACTTACCAAAATTCCCCATCTTCATGTCTCCTGGTCAGCCGCTCCCGCACCTCAGGGTCAACACCACTCCAGTTGGGGCAACTGGAAGAGAACCCCACATCAACTACAGCATATGGTAAAGGTTAAACTATTTGCCTCTTCTATCACAGTGATTTCGCTTTCCATGATTGCAGCACTCCACAAGATCTAACTGATAGTAGCTCCAGCACTCTCAAATCACTGCAGAATTAAAAATAGATGGACCCAGCACATAAGAACTTCTCAAATATCCAAGGTAAGGATGAGAAGCAGAGTTTTATTTTCAGAAAATGCTAGTGCCTTGACGGAGGCAGAACTTTATATTAGACAAAGAAAGACTCAGAATAAAAAACTGCCCAGCCACACAAGTGAGTAAACTCCAGCTTTCATTGCTAACAACAGAAATGGATTTTTAAAGCCCTTTTAGAAAGTAAGTTTTCAGAAGGTCACCACTAAATAGAGACGGTTAAATAAGCAGAAACTACAGTGAGGTTTCTAGGAATCCCCAACCAAGGCACTGCATCTTACATGAAGGCAGGTGCTTGCATGAAAGGCATCACATATTGTGGCGGCCATGCAGAAGATGACAGTGATGGGATGCTTCCCTCTGAAACAGTTCAGAGTGAACATCAGATCCAGATGTGACTAGAGAGGAATTTGAGGTAGGGAAAAGACAGACAAAGCAGAAACATGACTGCAGCCCTGCAGTAAAAGCCTACTGGCAGCATGTAAGCCACTGACTCACTTGTCATTCCATTTCCCAGTCCACTCCACTTCCCCCCAGGGATTTCGGATTCTGATCAGCTTCTGCACTGTTCCTCGGAAGTTCACCTGATGTGATCAGAAGTGCATGGAGAGTTAGCCAGGGACACAGCACCATGCTCCCTCCCACATCTTCTACAGTAATTAAAAAACATGACAGAGCAAGTATCTCGGTGTTCCGCATGACAAAGAATACACACAAACATGCACACATCTTGTCCAAAAGACACGAGTCAAACTGGTCCTGAATGTGCTTCTTGCACCCAAGCTTGTTGAGAGAAGTTTTATAACATACACAAAACTAAACTCATGATAACCAAAATGTCTGTTTTGTGCTGCTAAAAAATTACCTCTGGTAAGATTTCAAGCAAAGGGAATGTAAAACTGCTACAGGACTGCCAAAAAGCTGGTACGAAGAGGTATTTCTCTAAGTCATCACTTATGTATAAACTGCCTCTTTACATTCACATGCCTTTTTCACCCTCTTCATATATAAGATGAGCCTGCGACAAGAGATGGGACACTCCGACTGGCCACAACCCCTCTGAGCACACCAGTGCCCTGCAGTGCAGCCACTCCTCACACTGCGCCAAGGCCATGGCTTGTCACCTGCTGGTCTCTGCACACACAGAGGGCAGGCCAAGCACAGCGGTGCTGGTTTTAGTGGAAACACCCCCTGTTTCTGGGGCACACACGACACTCATTTGAAGAAGCAGATGGTGCACCCCCGGAGCCTGAAGTCAGAAAACTGCAGAGCAGCAGCACCACAGAGTCCAGAGATGATACCCGAAGGAGAACTATCCTTACAAAGTCTGCACAGATCTCCAAAGGAACAACCTGGCTTAGTCACACCTGTTTGTGAATTAAGGACAACAAACTCCCTCTTAGCTGCTTTTGCTGTGAGAAGAGGACCAAAAGCACGCCCACAAACCTGCCCATTAGCAGCGTCCACCTCAGCACAGCATGTCAGCAGCTCTCCACACCTCACTCACGTTTCAGAAATTATTTCAGAACCAATTATTGGTGAAGTAACCCCAAAAACGCCTTAGACATGTGAAAGGACACTATGATCTGCTTCCTTTGTTTTCACTTGTCTTCCCCTCACCACTCACCCGCTTTTCAGCAGGCACCCTGTATGCAAATACCATGCCCTGCTGAAAGGTGCTGTTTGGTGTTGGGAACCAGCCTCGG
>VWZG01002755.1:0-21328 GCA_013396735.1 Grallaria varia
CAGTACCACTAATAAATATAGTGCGTTAAGTCTAGATTACACATATTTAGAATTCCGTAATAGTCTTTGGCCATGATTATTAAAATAATTTGTGAAAAATAATCAAGAAAAAACTCTTTTTGCTTAGTTTCAATATTACTATAAGTAATTATTAAGATTTATAGTAAAAATTACATTTATTTGTTTCAATTTTGTTACCCCTGTTGCGAAAACAATGGCTCAAAATAATGAAAAGGCACATTAGCATTACAATGAAAGTTTGCTGAGCTGTTTTTGCTTTTCTTTCAACAAAAATATTAATATATAGCTGTCTACAGTTTGGTTTCGGATTTGGTTTCTTTTTGGTTGGTTGGTTGGTTGGTTGGTTTGGTTTGGTTTTCTTTTTATGTTGGTACTAAGACTTTTTCAGCTTAAAACATCTCTGACTGGATTCTTCTCTAGAAAGAATCTCTTTTTTTGTCTAATGATGACAAAATACGAATTATAAATTCAAGTTTCCTCTCCTATGGCATTTAACGTAAACATATTACAATATATGGCATCACAGTTTGTGTTTGCCAGAAAAAAATTTAAAATACTGCTATTTTTAAACATTCAAAACATTCTTTTCACTGTCACTGTTTTATAAGAAACATCTGTTTAATGGGATTGGACTGATGTTGTTTGTGTTCTGTGATGAATAAAAATGAAATTTTGTAAGTCATAATACAATAATTCATCAATAATGCGTCATATGTTTGTTGTCTTTCATAAATAACTTTGTTTTGGTTAATAGGGCAATAAAAAATCCCAAGCCATGCAGTTAAAGAGGTCTTTTTGGTCAGTTTCGGTGTGTGATTACACACTAACTCAAGGAAACAGAAGACATTCTTATATTTAAGTAAAAGTAATTCCTTTAAAATTCATATTTTAATTTAAATGAAAAGGAATCATAAGTGCTTTGTTAGAACAGGATTTTATCAGATACCTAGAAATAATCCACGACTACAAACCTTCAATCTAGAATTTAAAGTCGCAGAGAGAAATGTAGGCTTTTATTTTCAGGGTCTTGTTTCATTTTCCCTTTATCTTTTGTTCATTCAGTATGTCTGGAGTCCTTCTATTTTATAATTAATTTCTATTATTAGCAAGTAATTTCAACTTGTCTAGAAATTGGAATTTGATTCTACACTCTCTGAAACAAACTCATGGGTTAAGGACTCTTTTCTCATACCTTCCAAATATCACAGGCAAAGTATCATCAAAAGAACCATTATTTTCCCTAATTTACCTCATTTTAGGATTCCGCTTACTTTATTTTAGGAGGCCACAGACAATCAGATAGGGAAGGGAGGAGTCAGAGAGACAGGCAGGAATTATACAGAGGCGAGGATTATACTGCTTTGAGACACAGATAAAAAGCATTAAGATCAAATCATAGTGAAGCCTACTGCTTGTTGCAATAACAAAAGAGCAAGTTGTTTGTAACCCCTTTTTTTTTTTTACTCCAAAGAGTGCACATAGAGCCAATATAATGAAATATCACTTAAATTATCCTATTTCTTTATTCCTCAACATCTTTTCATTTTATGTATCTTTTGTACACACACAAATGCACAGAGATCAAATATAGTTGTACAAAATTATGTACAAGAATATTCTACTTTCTCACAATAAAATAAGTAACCACTGAAAAACAAAACCAAAAATATCTTGACATACTCATAAAAAAATATCAGAGCTTCCATGTTGTATTCTACTCGTATCCTCTGCTGGAGTATATGACAAAGCATGAAGGTCTGATATCAATATCACACAGCACAGTATCCCAGGCCATTTCAACTACTGGATATGTCTAGATGAACAGAATTATTGCTTGACTTTAATTGCTTTCACAACAGAAATGAAAATGGTATGTAAATTTTATATGGACTAAATACATAAGTATGTATTTATGTGTATATTACACACATTTTACCTGTTAAACATGGTATTTACCTAGGTAAAGGATGCAACAAACTCAGTCCCATTCATTTTAAGACATGAAAATATTGACACATCTATTCATTTAAAACAAACCACCCAAGTAAATGGTTAAAGCAGATGGTTTATTGCTCTGATAAAGTAGAAAAAAATAATAAAAGGCTTACATACACTACTTTGTTTCTTATGACGCAAATGGAAGTAATTATACCATTTCTTTGGAATCTGTACAGGAGTCAAATAGTCCCACTGGCTGCACATTGAATTATTATCTCTTCAATATTATTGTAAAGTATATGGAATATGTGTAAAATCAGCAAATTATTTGCCTGGTTTGAGTACCTGTCACAAACTCACTTTTCAATAAACTTAGTAAATGATACATGGAAATATCATCATCTTTATGAAACTTCTTGGTGAAATACTATAGAAAAAGCAATTATTTTGAAGAATACATAAAAATAAATCCATAACAAGTTATTATCTTTGGGAAAAAAATATTTAATGATTAATCAGTTATTCGATTATGAGAAAAGGCTAACTATATTACGAAGTTGTGTAGTGGAAACCCATTAGTAACTGAATAAATCTATTGTCATTGGGGAATTTATCAATTTCAATTATATACATATATATTTAATTTTCTTTATATTTGCCAAGATGACTCAAGTAATTAAGATCAAGAAAATATTAACCTTTTTAGATTTTCTAAATGATAAATTATACGCCAAAAAGATTGCCTGCAACAAATAAAGATTGCAGTGATATATATCAAATTGCAAGGCAGATTTTGACAGTCCATATTTACTACGTAAAAGAGTTAATACTGTGTTCTCAGTAAGCCATTCAAAAAAATAGGTGTAGGCAGCCCAGGTACATTTGAACAAGTGCAGATTTGGAATTCAGTGGCAAAAACCGTGGCTTTTTCTCTTATTTAGAATAACTTTTCACTTTCAAAAACAAACTTGACCAAAGCCCACTGAAGCTAACAGAGCCTTCTAGGCTTCGGATCAGACTTTGAAGAATACTGTTGTGCCAGTTTTGACTGTGGTAGAGTTAATTTTCTTCACAGTGGCTTGTATTTTGGACTGTGTTTTGGATTTGTGTTGAAAACAGTGTTGATAATAGAGTGATGTTTTCGTTATTGTTGAGCAGTGCTTATACAGAGACAAGGACTTTTCTATTTCTCTTACTGCCACACTGGTGAGGCACCTGGAGGTGCATGGGAAGTTGGGACATGACACAGCCAGGACAGGTGACCCAAAGTGACCAAAGGGATATTCCAGACCACATGACATCATGCTCAGTATATAAAGTGTGGGGAAAATGAGGAAGGAAAGGATGTTTGGAGTGATGGAGTTTGTCTTTCCAAGAAACCATTAGACGTGATAGGGCTCTCCTGGAAGTGGCTAAACACCTGCCTGCCTGTGGGAAGCAGTGAATTAATTCATTGCTTTGCTTTGCTTGCATACACAGTTTTTGCTTCCCCTATTAAACTGTTTTTATCTCAACCCATGAGTTTTCTAGCTTTAAGGCTTCTAATTCTCTACCCAATCCTGCTGGTGGGGGAATGAGTGAGCAACTGCTTGGGCTTGGTTGCTGGCTGAGATGAAACCATGACAGCATTTTTGCTGCCCAATGTAGGGCATAAAGAGTTTGAGATAATGACAGATTTGCCTGGAACATGCTGGATAGAATTTATAGCTGTTAGTGCTGCTTAGCTAGTAATCATCAGGCTCCTGTGTTTTCCATGGGGCTCACTTTCCTGACTGTATATTAGTGGCTAGCACTTATTATAGTCCTCACAGATGGCATGGAACAAATCTGTAAACTTGTCTGAATAAAAAAATATTTGCCATGAATTGCTGCTTAAAGACTGACTATGATGAATGTTCCCCAGCAAGCTGACAAAGTTTGGATTAAAAATATTTTCCTTAACAACTCTACCATCTCTATTCAAAAGTGTAAAAATATGGAGAAAATTGTCCTAGAATAGTTTCAGACACACGTGATTCAGCATTATTTCAACTGTAATAATGCAAATGATAAGTGATAGAATTATTGCAAGAATTACTGAAGATTAACTATAAACATAAAAAAGTGTCTCAATATAATATCTTCATGCCATAGTGCAGAATAACATTTAATATTATGCTAATTGACTTACAATTCTAATATTATGCATTTTCACATGTTACAGTGAAATGCAATGCACACATATTGAAAATTGCAGAAGTGTCTCTGGTTTAGGAGTCAGGAAACACTTATCTTACTAGGCTTTTAATTCAAGATCAATTAAGATAAATGATTATCCATCATTATTAAAGCATGAAATTAAGAGTCAATTGTGTATTATTTTTACAGATTTGGGGTCAAATAAGCTTAAATAAAAAAAGGTGCTCATACAGGATTAATTTCCTGAGGAGATGGTAAGAAGTATTTGTCATTTTATTTCTTTCTCCTTTTCTGAAGTGGTAACAGTATATTTTATACTTGTGTTCTTATGAATCCTTCTTGGGTAAAAGTGTTCTTTTCAGTTGGCTAACAGGAAAGCTTGATTTGAATAGGACATATTTAGATGGACAGTTTAATAGTGCATGGTAAAAAATAAAAATACTTCTTTTTTTTTTTTTTTTGTCATGCTACCAAACATTTCACATTATTTTTTTGATTTCTGATAAACAAATAGCTTATAGGAATCACAGTGGAATTTAGTAGGGTGCAAAAAGGACCAGATACTGGCTAGAAATTTATTGTTGTTTCCTTACCCTAGTAAGTATGCCAGAAGAAAAATATATTTAATTTTTTAATAACTTGAATTTCTTCAAATGAGTAGACTTACATAAGATATACTCTTAGGTATAATTATTCTCCATAGATATCAGTTTCTTTTTTGCTTCACTTCACAAGAATAAGAGTTGCTAATTTTACAAAGTAATTTGCTCACTTGTCTTCTTTCTCAGGTAAACTTAATTCATGGCTGGAGATTAAGATAACTTTATAGATTATGTTGTGTTATGGTCACTGAAGTACTCGTGAAAATAGTGGCATCACCATATACATATCAAGAAATGTAATTTAATTTGCACATTGTTAAGTTTTTGCTCACAAGAATCAAGCTATTACGGAGACCTGTGAAAAGAATCAATAGATTTCCTTAAAATAGAGAAGTTATTAAGTCTAAGTAATTCTGGTCATCCTTAAATCTAACAAGCTTTGATATCTCAGCAAAAATTTTAATTAGCAATGTGCAATATCAGGTCTGCCAAATACTGGACTGAGGAGTCTGCAGCTCTTAAAAGCCTTCGGAATAAACAAAAGGAATAAGTAAGAAATCAACACATAAGCAGGAAAGTCTTCAAATAGATACATTTTGCAGAGTTTCTGCATGCGATTTCCCTGCTGCTCTAAATAACATTTCTGTGCATGAATTCCCATTCCCTGCTTGTGTGTGTACTAATAGGGAGCATTCATCCTAGGGCAATGTGCATTCTTCTGAAAAGTGACTCTCTTTAGGCAGAAGATTTGTAAAGGTATCAGCATGCAAGTCCCATTTCCTTTACTCTGAAATAAGTAAGTAGATGCTGCATAAAACGAGAAATAACATTGTCACATGAGACTAGTGCCCATCATTAAAGCTATGAATTGTACTCTGTAAATCTGAGCATCAAGTAGACCAACTCTAGGATGTTTTATTTCACACCGATATGGTGTGAACTCTACAAGTCTTCCTGAGCTGATTAATACTTTGGTGTTGAGAGTGAATTTATTTTCCTGGACTTAACTACTCCAGCTGTCTGCCACTGGCGATAGATATAGATGACCATCATTCAACTAATTAACCAAAGTTTCTATGTCATTAATGAATCGTGCACTCTAAGAGGGAAGTGAAATGAATCTTCTTGGATTGACTGATGGGGTACTTTTGCTAAAGAGGCAAGCTAGCAGATGGGGCTATGTTGTAGACTGCATAATGATTTACTGAAAAATCTCACTCAAAGAACTATAGGACACCTCTAGACTTATTCATGAGGTATGGCAGATGTAAAAGATGGTAAAGAAACCTTAAGAATCCTTTGCATCATAGTAAAGTATGAACAGATACATAGCTGAGCAGGCAGCACAGAAGACCTGCAGGGTTTTTGTGCAGTCTTTTCTAAAAGCCCAGGTAGTAGGACCATTCAAGTAAATGCTTAACCCTTGGTGCATGACTAAATAGCACAGATTTCTGTGGACCAGAGACTCCTATTTAACTGCTTTTCCATAAGGAAGGGCCTTAAGCTAATGTTTAAAAAGTGAACTCCTCAGGAAGCACTTTTCTTAATGCAAGCCTAGGCCAGCGTTTGACAGGAAAGTTAACAACCATGCTGAAACTCTTTGTTCAGCCTTCAAAACTCTTGTTCTGTAGCTTTAGGTAGCAAATAATGCAATGTCCAGTTTCTGTATTCATTTGCTGTGTACTAACACAACCACTCAATGAGCGGTGTTTATGTAGGGATGTAAACAATTACAGTTAGATGATAGCTAGAAAATTTGTGTATGTAGCATATATGCATACCTTGAACATGCCTTTATTGACTTGAAAACTCTTTATTGATAAACTTCTGGGTAAAGCAGTAAGGAAACAATAGTACTAGCTAAAATTAGTGAAATAACTTGATAGTCTTCAAGATGCAAATTAATCCAGGGATGCACTTTTTCATGTTAATAAATTAACCAATTCTCTCTAGTTGCACTATCTTCCTTTTTTAATTACAATTCTGTATTCTGGGAAAAATGTTCAAGCTGCACAGACCACTTTTAAATATTAGTTAATTTCCAAAGTAAAAAGAATGTACTTCTGACTTCAGAGTCCACAGGACTACAAAGATCTTATCAGCTTTCAAGAAATTTAAATAAGTTCTTGTGAGCAGTAGTGATTAGATAGGTAGACAATTTAAGATTGAACAGGTGGTGGATAAAATAAGAAATGGGCAGAAAAATTATCTTAAGTGTGTGGCCAAAATGTTAGTGCCGCATCCCCTTCCCCAGTTCCTCCCTAAAAGTCATCGCATTTGGCTAGATTTTAGGGTCTGTATTTGTATTTTTTAAATTAAATTAAAATGTCTAGTACAGATTAATAACTAGGTCTCAAAGAACTTCATACAATTTCTTTGGGGTTTTTTCTAATGAAGAAAATTCCTTTAAAAATAAATGCATAATACCAACTTTCATTTTCCATTCTACATTTTACATTGATTTAACAAACCAATTGGCTTCTGTCTGCCAACACCTCTAGGTTTTTTATATTGCAAAACAGCACATGTTTTGTCATATCCAGCTCATTAAATAATCACCTTGTAGTATTGTTTGTGATTATATTTTGATTAAGTGACTGTTGTGATACTGCATAGAAATATTTCCTATTTGTTTTTCAGGAACCAGCTGCTTTCACAAGAGGAAAAAACCTAGGTAGTGTTGCAGTTGCAATTTAAATAACATTGCATATTAATGGTACTACTTTATAAACAGGGTCATTTTTCAAGGTATATACCACTTCAAGGAAAATCTGTGGACATGTAACATAAAGAAATCACTCTTCAAGAATAAACAAAATCTTTTAATAGTAAAGAATGTATACATTTCTTCAGATCTGGAGAATATTCTTAATATTGGCCACATGGTGAGTTATTGTGCCTTTTATACACACGGGAGAAAAAAAGAGGAAGATAATGGATACAATACCCGTCCTAATAACACCACAAGCTGAATTTCAACTTCTAAACTGCTCTCTAAAGTTAAAACTTAGCTTCCAAAGCTTTTTAAGAGGCTACTGCCCTTTTCAAACCACATTTCAGGTGCATCATTCTTGCTGATTTATACATGCTAAATGCTATGTGCCCTATTCCTTCTGTGCAAAGCTGAAGAAGGCAAGCCGATTTCATTCTGCACCTTGGTAACCTCATTCAGCTCAGACTGGTCGAAAAGTCTTAAGGCTAATTATGTGAATTTTGGTTATGGACTGAGCTGGGGATAGATAGGACCTATAGCTAGTGCCTGACACTCACATACAAGATACAGGCAAACCAGTTCTTTCTGTACAAAATAACTGAAACTCCTTTGCCTTCATTCAGAACTACTGAGATAACAAAACAACAAGGAGGCATGGCAAGAGGAATAAAGGTAAAAATCCAGGGCAACATTTCAGAGTTTTAACTATCATAAGCTGAACCATATTTCAAGTTGGTGGTTTTTTTTCTTTTTAAAGAGCATATGAAAACTGTTTGATGACTCTGAATCATGTTAGATATACGAGATAGAAGTAATTGTCACTTTAGAGAAATCTGCGTAATATCATGGATGTTACTTATACATGCATACTACAATAGAAGCTATGGCTTACAGAAAGATTATTGCTTATATTATGACAAGAAACTCTGCAAAAAAAAGTCTATTCAAATGGTTGACTTTCCAGAGGACAATACTATGGCTATATATCCATGACCTTTTGTGAAGACTGAGATTGTTAGGAAATATGTGCCGTGCTTAAACTCTGTTCTTTATACTACTGTCACAGCAGAATCTGTTACCATATCTGACAGTGTTGTGAGAGATTCAGGTTAAAGCCCAAATGAAGATCAAACTGAAAGGAAAGAGCTCTAGTCCTTTCTGGTCGCAGCTGAAATACAGTAATATAACAATATTGAGAATCATGTTTCTGTGGTATTATTGAAAAAAATGCAGATTAAATTGTCTAGAGACTGCACATCCAGTTAACCAATCGAAGTAATTAGAAATGAAAACTAACTGTTTGAAGTTGATTCGACAGACGTATGTGGCACTGTTTTCCTGGTCCAGCCTCAGACTTACTACGATTTTTCATACAGGTGTTTTGATAAAGTAAAAAAAAACAACACTAAAACCACAAACTGTACTTCCACCATTAACAAATGGACAACTTCCAGTCATGTTATCAGAGAAGAATTAAAAATAAGAATAGCAGACCATTGGACCTACTGCTGGTGTTTTTACTCAGGAAATACATGATTTTCTGACTTATGTTACGTATTTTTTAACTCTAACTACCAATATATAGTTGGTTATGTTGTTCTACAAGTCAGAGTGGTTGGAGGAGTGAAACTAGATTTTGTTGCTGGTTCTAGTACTAGTCTGCTATATGATCTTGAACAAGTCTTTAAATTCCACTGCATTTCCTCTCTGACCTTCTGATTCTCTCATGTTTCTTTACAATCAGTTCTTGCCTGGTTTTGAACAGTAACAATAGGTAATATCTACCTGAAGGAATGGCTGTGGGATTTTGGCTTTTAGTTTTTGGTTTGTGTGTTGGGGATATTTTCTGATTTTGTTCGTTAGGCATTTTCTGAGTTGGGCTGTTTGTGTTGTTAGTTTGTTTGGTTTTTTTGTGGGCGTTTTTTGTTTATTTGTTTGGGGTTTTTGTTTGGGTTTTATTTCTTGCCTTTTTTTTGTGGGGGGAACGTTGTTTTGGGTTTTTTCGGCTGTTTTGTTTGATTGGTTGGTTTTGTATTTGGTTTTGGTCTTAAATTTAGTGTAAGTATTTGTTGGTTTGATATTATACTGCCTATGAACATTTTGATGGTTAGAAAGAGACAGGGCACTTGGAAGCAACCTGCAGTTCTAACAAACATTTGATTTTTATATGAAACTGAAGAAATAATATCAGTGACTGCAACAAGGCATTAACAGTGCTGCCTAAGGAAATTGTTTCTGTTTTTATGAAAGATGAATCTGCAAGCACTTGATGGGCTGAATCTTGCTCTGGGTGACTCAACAGAGGATGTCTATAGGTATTTTTGTGTAAAGATGTTCAGTTGCGGAGCCAACAGCTTCCCAGTTCTGAACATTGTTATTACAGATAGTAATGAAAATCATAATGGAAGGTGAGCCAAAAGGACCCTTGGAAAAAAAAAGACAACACAAGCCATGGAGACAATCAAAAACCGTGAATTTCTGTATGGTGATATTTGTATATTCAATGAAAATGTCCCTATGTGACACTAGCAAGAAGATGGTGTGCTGGTTTAAAGGTAATCTGGCAGGAGAAATGAACCCAACTCAAAAAGAGATTACAAGTCAGAGTTACAATTTAATAAAAAGAGTCCAATAAATACAAGGATACATAGAGAAAATTGGTTTTAACCCACAAAACCAAGATGTATAACCCAGCACCCTGGAGCACAAACAGAATGGTGTTTGTCAGTCCCTGTGCTGAGCACCATATGGTCCCCCTGAGTTCAAAGTAAAAGGAAAGGAAAACCTGTTGATGAGGGTGATGGTTGCAGTCTGGTCAAGAGTAGCAGTTGCAGTCCTCTTGAGGTTCTGCTCCTCCTCTGGATCCAATAAGTGATGCCAGAAGTCCCCAAACCCCGAGATTATATATGCTCAGGTTCAGATGGGAATGGCCAGTACCTCCACCAGGGCAAGGAGTTTCACAATAGGTGATTTACTCTGTGAGTCATGAGATATTTTGGAATCCTTGATGGCCCATTAGCAGACATGACCCCTCAGGCTGGGTGTGAAGGTGTTAATGACTCCCTGGACCTGAGTCACTGGTATGAAGACAGGAAAACTTCCCTGTCTCACAGAGTTCATAAACACCCAGCTTATAGCCTGAGGTGTCAGGTGTGCCCTGGGCAGCTGCTGCAAACAATGCATTATTAACAGTTCATGAGAAATGACAGAGAGGGTACAGAATACACAGTTTTGGTTACACCCACACAGTGATAAACTGGTCCCAGCCACTGTAACTAGGACAGATTGAAATAGGACATGCTTTACACTCTGCAGTCAGCTTCCAGCTTCCTTTCATCTACAAGCAAGAGGAGTTAGTAAATGCCAATATTTAAGTGCTCAATGACTAGAGCTGAGAATTTTTTCATGCTATCTAATGTCCACTTTAATTAGGGTCTCTAGTTATTTCCCGAAGGACTATCAGTTCTATTTTGTTTAGCTTGGTTACAATTTGTAAACTTTCAGAAAACAAGTCTAAAATTGAAATAAAAAAGGGACTATTTTGGCTGTTTTCTAGTATTAAATTTTTACCAAGCAGCCTCCCCCTAGAAATGATCTGGCTGCTATTTAAACATCTCTGGGACTTCTGATAAACTTGCTCTCAAATATCAATTTAAACCACCTACACTCTAAGTAAAAGCAATTAATTAGATACAAGAAAGAGAGGGGAAGTTTTAAATGAACACACTGTTTCCCCATCAGAGAAAGGGTTGACACATTTCATCTCTGTACTGCACAGCACTAAGAATTTGGAGAAAAGACAGGATGATTCTAATCTGACACACATCCTTAGGTACAAACTATTGGTAGCATGAATTTCTCTACTTCAGTGGGTTCTGGGTCAGGACATAAGATTTCACAGCATGAGGAAAGAACTTTAGAGAAAAGGCTGGGAGTGATGACCTAAAGCACAAGAGGAGAGAAAGTTAAAGATCCACCCTCTCTATGCAAGCCCTGTACAATTTTCTTTCATGTATAAATAATAGACATACTGCATAAAAGGTACAAGATAGATCATCTTTAATGGCTTAAAACAGCAGCTAAAAATAGAATCTTGGGATTTTTTTTTTTTTTTAAGTCCTTTTAGCACATTTTAGGACAAAGCCCTTGTCAAGAGGAATAGACATTTTTGGACAAGCCAGCACATTTGTTCCCATAACCTCAAATGGAAAATCCCAACCATCCGTGAAATCAAAGGGAAGACAGGTTCCTCCTACAAGAAGACATTTGTAATTATACTGCTTGGGATCAGCATTTTCTGTCTCTTTTATACTCCTCCTCCTCCTATTCTTTCTTGTGATCTCTCACCAGGACTCATTAAAGGAGCAAATCAGAAAGGGGAAAACAGACACAAAAGATGCAACACTTACTTAAGCTAACTTATAAGATGAGAAATCTTTAGTCGCACAGATAAGAGAGCTAATCTGCACTTACCAAACAAAAAAAAAAACCCAAAACATTTCCAACAAAGTAAATATTAAACGATTTCTGTATGCACCAATTAACATAGCAGCAGTCAGCAACCTTATAACCTGAAACAATACATAGTTCCCACATTCCCTAGGCAGTTATAGCTTGTATATATTCTACTATAATTTAAGCACAGATCTTTTTTACTCCAACTGCAGCTGAAAGATATAGGGAGGACTCTTGCCTGCAGTTGGAAACTTTATTTATTGAATGCTGGCAAGATGGCTACTGTTGACCATGTTTGATACAACACAAGGCTTTAACCTTACATATCAAATTAAATGCATTGTGCAAGTGCAGATTGAATGAACTTCTATGCTGTGTTTCATATCATGTGGTAGTTAAAGAGAAACTGTATCTATGCCTTGTCAATGACACAAGGAAGTAATGGCTTCTCTGCATTCACTGAGAAAAGAAGAGGAAAAAAAAATATCATGTGACTTAATATGGGTAAAAATCAGAAATTAAAAATACCATCAAATTTTATAAAGAAAACACATTACCTGTACATGAGCTGGTTGAGAAGGAAGTCAGCAGTATAGGAAGAAAAAGCATTGTGAGGACTCAGACTGGAGTAAGGATACAGTTATATTATTGTAGAAAAGTAGATACTACCTTGAATCCTCCCTTCCTTCTCTACATGTATGCAGTTATGCATGTTACCTTGTGAATACCAGGATCCATGTGATGGAATACATCTAAGAAAGTCAATAAACTCTATTTCAAGTTTATAATCCTATATATGGTACAGGCAAGGTAATTGTTCCATTCGTGGGATCTGAGTGCCCAATCAAACTCCTGGATGTGTGATAAGATTTGGAGAGGGCATTTATTGTATGCTTTACATCAAAAATTATATGGAATTCTCCCCATACTTTTTGTATGAATTAGACTCTGGAATTTTCAGAAAGTAACATAAATTAATAGGTCTGAAAAGAGGAAATGCAGACTTTAGGTGCTGGTCATCCTGTGAATTATGTGTAAAAACTTCAGACAGCTCCCTACACAAGAAAACTTTCTTACCTCTTTACTGCCACAACCTACTCAATAGAGCATGAAATAAGGGCTATCAGGTATTTCAGAGAGTGTATGCGCTCCTTTCTTTCACTTTTCCCTTCACCTTCTCTCCTGCAGGCCTCCCATAAAATTTTTTTTTTTTTAAATTTTAAGTACAGCTCTGTCAATCTGCTCCAGCTAATCCCTGGATCAGTTCAATGTAGCTGTACCTAACAAGGTATTTACCTCTGGAGCATTTGCAGATAATTCCCATTGGCTATAGACTGCCCCAGAAAAGACAGAAATTGTGTGTTTCCCGGGTTTCAGAAATCAGCACCCTGAAAAGTCAGAAAATACACCAGAGAACCTTCCATCTGCCTAAGTTGTTGGCTTCTTTTCATTGAATATGTAAGATGAATAAACAGGCTTAACAGGGAATCAAATTAAAATGCTAACATCAAACACAGATGTGTCCAAATGGGCAAAAGAGACACCAGAAGATTTGTACAGCACTGTCTAGCAAAGATAGGCAATCAGAACAGCACAAACAATGACAGCTCAGCTGTTTGGAAATTCTTTTCCTATCTGCAGATAAAATGGGTTATGACAATATATTTTAATATGTTTATTACAGGAACACTAAAATATTCTGAGCAAAGTAAGAACTTTACCGTGTGTCCTTTTATATCTGTCTAGCCTAATTAGACAAAAAAATGGGTAGTTATTCTTATTTTACAGGTGCAAAACTGAAGTCCAATGGTAAAATTACTTGATTTTTCTGAAAGCCTACTGCAAAGATAAAAGAACTGAGATACCTTGAACCCCAGAACAATGCATTGCTATCTTCCCCTGCTCTTACAGGAAAAGGAGTAGGCGATCCAATTTAATGTTTCATCCTTCTGTTTCTTCATACAATACAATTGATTCCCATGATGAATTTCTATGTTGATACTCCTACTCCAGGTTTGATACAACTTTGGGTTAATCATTTCTCCTCTATATGTATTTTATTAGCTGAAAGTGTGTGTGAAATCTCATCTTATGTTCTTGTGCAACATGAAATGTGTTCAGGAATCAAAGATCATCCCATTATGTTATCAACAAACTTCAGGATACAATTTGAACATTGATGCTGTGATTAATTTTCATGACATGATGGAGAGGTAAGTTTTCTAAAGTGTTAAGTGACTCCATACTGAGGCCCAGATACTCTTAATCTTTTACTGTGTCATGAAAACAAATCCTCCTTTGACAGAAAGATTTGTTTAATATATATAAAAGCTTATCGACTCCTGAAGATTTGAATTCTTATAGCCATACATTTTATTAAGTAGGCTTTGTGTGATGATAAGTAAAAGTATCTGTGAGAGACAGTTTCTCAGTATTATGCAGAACAGATACTCTGAGGCTTTCCATTTCCTTTTTGTACTGGTGGAAAATCAAAGAATAAAGTTCAATGAGATTAAAGTACATGGATTTGCCTCCTCTTTCTCAAAGGCAGAAGATCTGTAGTTCTGGAGCTATTCATCCCCTGGATCAACTTTCCCTGTACACCCTCCACTGATACCAGGATTAGGTCACCTATCATGAAGATGGTCCACTTATATCCAGGTTGCTTTGTAGAGCAGGAAAAGAATTAGCTTATTTAGAGCAAATCTAGAATAATTCCACTGAAGTCAATGTGACTTCTCAGATTTTTCTTTCCAATATGAATGAGAATATATTCCAGTTAAGTAAATTCTGACGTCTCTCCATTCTACGAGGAGCTGAAATACAAACTGCAAAGGTGAGACACCTAATGAATCCGTGTCTAATGGTCTGTAATACAAATGCACTATGAGTGTATGTGCTTATAGCTATTTGTATTCATCTTATGCCTTTTTTTTTATTTTTAATTTCTATCACTCAGTATGATTTAAGCCACTCAAAAAGCAGTGAAGCTGAAATCTGAGTGACAACAAAATCATTTGAAGCAGAGCACTCTTTTGCTCCATGAACAGAAGTCCTCCATTTTTCCACACTGGTGTATGTTAGTACATCTTAGGGATAGACCTGACTCATCAGTCAACATTGCAAAGCAGGGTTAGGAAGGAAATCACAGCAAGACTGAGTTTTGCAACCTTTTTGTGGGAGAGCACTTATATAAGTAATTCCATTTATTTCATTGAGCTGCTGTGCATAATCTGTTAGTCTCTTAAAATAGGTAGGTTGGGTATTGGCATTAATCATCACCTGTATTGCTTTGTGCCTGAACAGGAAAGCATATACTTTGTGCCCAGATCCAAATTTTATGAAAATTGTATAGCATTTATGTCATAAAGAGTTCATATTTCTGACCAGGGGCACTTTCATCTCCAACATGCAAGTGTATATGACTAGGATAGGATCTGGCCTGTAGCCTGTTTCATCTGCAGAAAAATAACTGTTTTCTCTAACCCAAAATTAAAGATCATAAATGAGGTATTCCCAGTTAATTTTTCTCTCTAAGTTATTTGGTTTTTGCGATGGTTGAAATTCTGGGATTCTGAAAACAAATGTCTCATGGTCATATGGCAAGAGAACATCACAATCCTGCAAACCTTTCATCATTCAAACAATCTACAGACATTAATAGCCACCTTGATTTCAATGGGATGACAAACATCAACAAAGTAAAAAACATCGTCAACTGGGTGCAACCAAATTATTGCTGAGCTATACTTTAACCCATACATAGTCCCACTGAAGTCAAGAGGAATAATTATTGTGTAAAGAACTCCCAATAAACAAAAGTATCAGAGCTGGTCTTATTCAAATAAGTCCCAGCCCTTTAATGAATTTTGTGCAATTGGTATCCTGCAACCACATACAGCCCCATTAGCTTCAACCAGGATCCATCAGGGACTCATTGCAAGAGTAGGTCTTAAAGGCAGGCTGCCAAGAATGAATGGTTTAACTTAAGGGATGATGTTAAAATGATTTAGATTGACAGTTAAATTAAGTGAAACTACCTGCGTAGACACACACCAGTTTAGTATGCCCCAGTAATTTACAGTTTAAAACCCCAGGAGCACCCACACACCACCTCACATGGGCTTAATACTGCAGCATAACAGACTTTGTTTGCTAACAGCACTCCAGAGACACATTCTAC
Source organism: Grallaria varia (assembly GCA_013396735.1). Classification (NCBI taxonomy): domain Eukaryota; kingdom Metazoa; phylum Chordata; class Aves; order Passeriformes; family Formicariidae; genus Grallaria; species Grallaria varia. Next base: position 16,091 of record VWZG01002755.1, read on the forward strand.
CTGCCAATTTCTCTCTGCTTTGTGAATCAAGAAGTCAGCAGCATGACCTATGCCTAATTGTGAGTTTCTTTTCTTTACCAGGATGCTGCATCCCTCTGTCCTGTCCTGTCTGCCCCTGCTCTCCCCGATCACTTTGAACAGCTGTGCAGGGAGTAAACTGTTCACTTCTGATGTTGTTTATTCTTTTCATGATCCTGTTTGATCCATAAGAAATAAGTGAGCTTGTAAGTGCAGTTTTTTAAACCTCATCAAAGGTATTTCTAACATAAAACAGACTTTTTAAATCTTACATAAATTAAAAAAATAAAAGATCCCTTCATGGTCTCTCAATCTTGTACTGTATTCAGTGAATTTCTTCCATCGCTTGATACAATATAATTTGAAAACTACTTAGAGGGACCAGGGCTGACTTCAAGCCTTGTGCCAGTGATTTTACTGAGCTGTGGGAAAAACAATAACAGATAATTTGTTGCAGATATAACACAATGAAATAGTTTTAAAATATCCCTGTTCTCTGGTTTTCTCTTCTGGGTTTGGTAACAATTTGTTGGCCCTTGATCCTGTGGTCCTTAATCTGTCACAAGTCTGTCCCAGCTGCACAAAATATCTGTAAATCCAGACTATGGTCTGGTAGGTAGCTCTGTAATGTCTGTAACTTGTAGATAACCTAACAGGGATTGTTTTGGTGGTTTGGCGGGGGTTTTTTTTGGTTGTTGTTTTTTATTTTTTTGTCGGGTGTGTCCATTCTCCCTGCCCCCTCCTCCCCTGCCCCCATAGAACAGGTTGGGCACTTTTGCATTTTGTTCTTTAATGAGTAGAAAAAAATGCTGTGAACTAGACAAGGGGTTTTGTTTGCTTTCTTTTCCTTAACCTCTACTTACCACCCCTCCACAAAAAGCTCCCTACAGACATTTTATGACACATTTCGTGTTGGTTACAATAAATATATATAAAGATTTCAAAGTGTGAAGATAGGACATTAAAAAAATCAGTGGTTTATACTGAACTCCCTTCCTTCAGTGGTGTATCTAAACCATGTAGTCTCATAGTAAGAGTTCAGACTAACTAGAAATGTCAGCAAATCAGGTTTTTAAAAGCAAACAAAAGATTTCATAAACTAAACACAGAGAAATACTTCTTTGAATGTGGACACAAAAGGCCAGGTTGGATGGGGTTTTGAGCAACCTGGTGCAATGGAAGGTGTTCCAGCCCATGGCAAGTGGATTGAGAATAGATGATCTTTAAGGTCTCTTTCAACCCAAACCATTCTATGATTTGATGTTTAAAATCAGCTCTTAAAAGAAAACCCCCAAGACTCAATTTCTGAGTTTTAACAGGCATCATGCCTTTTATTATGACATCAAATGCATGAGAATCTAATTTCTTCAAAGGTGTGCATACAGAGTTACAAAAGCCTCTTACTTCTATTTAATCACATAATTAACAATTCAAAGCATTACCTAATACTGTTACACCCGCTTCCAAATCTGTCCCTCTCACAGTACCACCTTTTCCTCACCCCTGACATGCCTTCTGAATTTGAGTTAAAGGTCTCAATGACCCTTTATATTCATCTTGTCTTCCTCATCATCTTTGTCCTTGGAACATTTTCAAGGCTTCTGACTTGGTTATATCAAGCAAAGTGCCTGTTATGTCTTCTTTTCTGAGTACGTCTTCTACAGACAAAGTCTTTGTCCATTGTCATTCTTGACAAGAAATATTACACATTTCTACAATCTAAGACAAAGGTACTTTGCTAAAATGCTACTAAAAATGTTAAAGCCATTATGCTAAAATCTATATAATCTAGATTTTGAGGCACCAGATTCTATGGTATGACTCATTTAACCATTTTAATCTCTTCTCTAACTCATCGGTTTTCTCTGATCTGTATTTTTATGTGTGTATTATCTCCCCTTTTGTCTGTGGGACAGCACAAAAAATCTCAGGTAAACTCTGAGCTATGCAGAATGTTATAAAATATCCGTTACATCCAAATCCTCCCAGGGGAAACTGGATCCTGAAATAAAGACTGTAAAAAATGGCCAAAGGTAAGTTGAGGCTTTCCTAGAACTAGACTATATAAATACAATTTGTTTCAGAATTACAACTGGCCTTAACATATTTATAATAGAAGAACATGAATAAGCTAAATGAAAACTGTATTAATTAAATTGTTAAGATTCAATAATAGTCATCCATTTGTTTCTCTTACGAATAGAAATCAGTGCTCTTCACATTCGCCATAAACACTTTTAAATTTTTGTTCTCTCTAGCTGTGCTTAAAAGTCCCAGCTCAAGCGACTATTTACAGGTTCTCTGAGCTATATTAGTAGGCTTAGTATCTACAATCTGCTATAAAATTAAGCACATATTTAAGAACTTCCCTGAAACAGAGCCAAAAATCCTGAAGTTGGCAGCAGTTTTCAAGTCAACGCTAATTTAACACTATGAAGTCCATGAAAGTTCATGAAAACATATATATATGATAGAAAAAAAGAATAAACCATTAAAAAGAAATCACACCTAACAGAAAAAAACCTTATATACACATGTAAAATATTCTTTACTTTCTATAGGAGAGGAGCCTTCTGAGGATATGAAAATCTGTACAATCAAGAAAAGAAAGAAAAGGCAATTTTAATCCATGTACTTTATGCAGTTTTGGTATTTATTGAATCAGCCTAGAAAAGCCCACCAGATAACTCATGGGATAAAATTTATATTCAGGGATCAAAAATCTTATGTTCTAAGCTGATTTAATTTCAAACGTTTATTGACAGCAAAAGTACACAATGTTTATAGTGCTGTATTCTTTCAGGGAAAAAAAAAAGAAGAGAGAACAGTCTCTCTAAACCCCCTCACATCTCATCAGCAGTAATCTGCATGAATGATAATAGGTTCTCAAAGCTCTCCAGTTCTCTGTGACAGTTCTAATAATGCAGTGCCAGATGTTTAAAATGTCTTCAATACCCAAAGGTTGCAATGCAGTGACCTCCATGGTCTCCTATTCAATGAAAGTGGTTGATAAATCTAAACATAATTACAGTGCAATCCATTTGGAGTAGGTGTGATTGCAATATAGCAAATAAAAGCACTTACAACACTAAATATGTTAAATTAAATGTATTGTTTTCTGATTATGATAGACACTCTCTTGGTGTCTATTATTAATACCTCCTAAGAAGAGAACAGGGAAGAAGCTTTGAACATGTTTGAGAGATGGAAGAACATCAAGGAATGCAACCTTTGTGCTTTCATTCCCACAGGCTGTGTAAACCATCAAGTTAAAACAAATATTTCTAAGAAACAAAACTCTTTTTTTTTTTTTTTTTTGCTAAGCCTCAGCAACAGCACATTGGGTATGCTCTTATTGTCCAGAGTCCTTGACAGATAACTGTAAGAGCGGCATCCCCTTATCACATTTCAGCAGTAAACGTGCTGTAATAATATTATATTCTTGCTTTCGAAATTAATTTAGCAAGCATACAGAATTAACACACAGCCTTTTTTAAGACCCGAAGCCTGACCCAAACCAAGGAAAAAAAAATCCTCTTTGTCTTTGATGTTAAAAACTCCAGCAAAATAAATAAACTTAGAATGCATTTGCCAGTTTAAGTCAATGTTAAGTAAGTATGCAAGTATGTAAGTATTATATAAGACACACTGCTGGTGTCAGTGAAACGATTACATGAAAGCTGTCTGTTGCAAACTGGCATAGTTTGTAACGACCATCAGATGACTGTAGTTAGCTGTTCAGTCCATGAAAATAGTAAATGCTACATCTATTGCTATCACACTGCTGTTATTATTTGCTTATTAAAAGATATTACAGATCAGAACTGGAGGGGCATTCTTTTGGTCCAATAGTCATCACACAGAAAAGCAAATGTCAGTATATAGTTAGAATGGCGTTTCAGCCACTCCTGCAGCCTGACCAGAGAAGGGTTGAGGGAGCCCCCAGAGGAGGCGATGCAGTGATGTAAAACAGAGGAAGCTGGTAGATTAGAGGTTGGGGCAGGTGTTCCCTAAACTGATTCTTGTTATCCTCCCTTTTCCCTTTATGCGTCAACAAATTTGTGAAGCTACCAGTCACGGTGCTTTCCCAGAGCAATTCAGCAGATTATTAGTAGTTCCCACCCAGCCTGACCTCTTCCCTGGAGAACACAGGGGGTTAATTTAATCTAATGAAGTTTCTCTTACATTCTAGTGCCAAAGTTCCCATCACCACACTTCTGAAATGTTGCTCTTTCATTTTTCAAGGGCTCTTGATGCCTTTCACTGTGGGATTTTCATTTCAGTCCCAACCAAGGACAGTGTTCAGACCCTTCTCTTCCTCCCTAATTTAGTTATATACCTAATACCATGACTCTGAGGGGCTCAGGGAACCCTCTTACACCTCCACAGTTGGACTCATTTCAGAAAGCAATCACAGCTGAGCTGGTAACCTCTGTCTTTTAGACCATGCCAGGCTCTCACTGAGCTGCCTTCCATAACTCACCATCTTTTCCCACTTATGGCCAAGGTAGTCTGAGTGAGCTCTCAGAGCTGTTTTCACACACATGTTGGCATAGCTAAGAGGACCATTTTGCCTCTTTCTGCAGTTCAGAGGCATCTGAAGTGCCTATTGTATTGCATGCAGAAACAGTGACTCATCCTTTCTCATTATGAAGTAATTTGATATCAGGGCACTTCTTATGGCACCAACTTCTGCTATTTTCACCAAGAAACATAGTTTTTATTGAGCTTCCTTACTACAGGAGGAAATTAAAGCCCCATTCTGTAGAAACTTTCCAAACAGCAAAAAATACTTCTTGCTCCTTCACCATTCCCTGTAGGATCAGGGCCTCATTGACCTTGTTTCCAGTTTCCAGATATGGCCATAATAATTTTGTCATGGATAGCTGCTCACTTGGGTTCAGGGACAAGTTTACAAGTTCATCAAAAAAGCCAATCTCATGGAAAGACACACATTTTCAGACACTTGTGCACATATGACACTGTGAAAATAATGGGTGGATCACTGGAAAGGCAAATAATTTTACTTTGTAGAGTTACAAAAAGTAATGCTGTCATAAATCTGGGGCTGTAGAATAAGAAACTGAATGTTATTTTGTGTAAGTTTGGGTTGGCTCCCAGCCAAACCCTCAGCAGCCCGGGACAGCCTCCCCCCCACCCACCGGAAAAAAAAACGGAGAGAGAGGGAAAAAAGGTAGCAGAGGAAAATTACAGCAAAAA
>VWZG01002755.1:23536-34444 GCA_013396735.1 Grallaria varia
AAAAAAAAAAAAGACTACTATTACATCCATTTAAATGTTTAAAATAAAATAAATTTTAAAAAAAGCCATAAAACTGATATAATAATCCCTTGTGTTCCTATTAGGGGAAAGTGTCATGAGTAATGGTGTCTACTTTATCCCCTAATGTGTTGCCATGATACAACTGTCCTTATCTCCACCTTTTTTTAAACTTTCAATACATAAGCAATTCTCTGGAATGAGTTACAATTTAATTCTTGCAATAATATTTCCTACACTTGGAGAAATGACCCATTCTGCCTGATTTCTATATGGTTTTTTTCTATCACTTCGCTAGGCAAAATCATACAGACATTTTGGAGAGAAAATCATAGAATAAAATAACCAGCACTGCAAATCCTACAGACTTTCTTCTTAATTTAGAAAATTTGGTATACTGCAAACTGTAATGTGTTTCTGTGCTTATTGTTAAGAAAGCTGCTTGTAGCTTATCATAACTTCCAACACAGTGTACTTAAAAGGACCAAAAGAGATTCTGAAACATCAGATTTCTGATAGATCTACATTCTGAATTCATATGGGCCATTGCTTATAAGTTATCTGAAATTATCTGGGGTTTTTTTAGTTATTCACTTGTTTTTATGCTGGTCTGAATTCTGCATCAGAAACAGACTTCATGGCACTGTTAACACTGCTAATTCTTCTAAAGATTTGGCTGTTTAAAGTTACTTGTTCATGCTATCTGTATAATGAATTGTCCTCTTCAAGGCGATAAATTATTTATTAGTCTAATGAACAAATCTATCAGTAGAGCTGGATAACTGGAACACACAGCTTTTGGCAAAGTAAGGTCTGAATGTTTACATTTATCACAGAAAGGCCTTGACTTTGATGCAGACCTTTCAGAGGTGTTTATTAATCATGATCTCATTACGGTTTGGGTAGACTAATAGCTTTTTATTTGTCAGATTTTCTTCTGATGATGCAGTGCTGTTGTCCTAAAAATACAGACCTATTTACACTATTTAACCTACTGCAAAATTGTTCAAAGGTAGCCTATTTCTAACATTGTGCTTTACATTAAAACAAATCAAGATTAATAACTTAAGTTAGAGTCATTTCAGAGCGGTTGTCTCTGAAATGTGGCTCAGGTACCAAATTCAAAAGCACCTCCTGGGTTGGCTGCAGCACACAGTAGTGATTCACTGCAGCATTGAAAGTATTACTCTGGGAAAAGGTCCAGTACTTTCAGAATATGGCAGGGAGCCTCTAACTGCAGAAAGATACATATTTGGTACAATAAGCATATTTTAGTGTTTATTAGTGGGAGATTTAGGATTTTGACTAGAATGTGCTCTGAAACTAATCTAAATACACATCTGCTGAAGGGTGAAAAGGCATGTACTGTAACTCATGAAAATAGTGAGCATGAATCAGTTTCTGAACCACAACTCTTCAACTTATTCACATCAGATTTTGCAGGAACTACTTAAAATGGGGTATAATGAAAGGAGTGCATTCATATCTGTGTAAGAATTTAGTCAGACAATTGCCATTAAATTGAGTATTGCTGATGAAAAACTTTTTAGCTATTTTGGTTTTGGAACTTTGCAACCAATGAGATCCATGTTTCTTTTTGTTTGTTTATTTATTTTTGTTGAAAAAAAATACTGGAAAATGCCATTTTGTATTGTTATGGCAGAAGGTGATAGAGAAAGTGAAATATGTTAAGGTGGAATCTTCTAATGTCAAAGTTTTAATCTGCCTTATATCAGATATTCAGCCTAAAGCAGTTGTACCATGAAATTAAATTATCAGACTGGTTAACTATGAGACCTGTGAAACTAGTCATGTTAATGGGCACAAATATTCTGGCATCTCTGTTTAGCAGTAAAATTGCTTGGTTTAGCAAAATTGCCTTAGCAAATAAACTAAGATACCCTTAGCTCTACATACAATTAATTGCAAACATACCGAGTGATTACAAATTGCAGCACTCAGCATCTATTCATCTTGGTGGCACATGTTACTGATGATGAAATGCTGTTGATATATACCTAGCTTTGACCTGTATTTAGATGAATATATGGAACAATCTGTTTCCTTCATGACATCTTACTGCTGGAGTTGAAATCAAATTTAAGTTTTAAGTTGGAATCAGGACATTTAATGAGGGTTCATGGGCAAAGCTCTATCAAAATGAGAAATGTGGGCATAAAGCATTGATCAATGAACTTTTCCCTCTTGAAAAACTAAATGCTTTAATCCTGAGGCAGAATATGCACTTTGTGCTGGTCTCATGCATATAAATAGCCACTTTTGAGTCCCAGTTTAATCTGAGTGAAACTGTCTCCATATTACTCTGAACATGAAAGTTTCCCTCCGCTCCCTTCCCCATTTTAGCGTGATCAGTGGGGAATTGATTTAAGTGGAAGAAGGGTCTGACCTACAAATTCAATTAAGCAAATTCCTGGTTGCTTGTAGTCAGACACAAGATCCCATTTCTATGTTATTTTATTTCAACACAGTGGTATAAGTGAACATGTAAACACATTTCTGTTACTCCAAAGAAGTAGAGTAAAAATCTTTATGTCCACTGGTAATTTAGGGATAAGGTATAAGCAAACTTTTATTTCTCCTGATACTTCTGGCTAAATGCATATCCTTGTCTTACTTCAAATAAATACTTCATTTTGGCGCAACTTTCCTCAGAATTACAAAGTATGCAACTCTTATCATCACTGCTATCTGCTATGTTAAAAGTGCCAGTAAAACGAATCATGAGTTGCGGTCTTCCTTGATCAATGTGTAAAGGTCATTTAAAATGAAAGAAAGAACTCATTTATAGCACTTTGAATGAACGCATAAGATAGTTTTGCACTGGAAGAGCTCACATTCATGCAGACAAATAGCAGAAGAGGTGTGGTAAAGTATTTGTAAGGTTTTGGGGTTTTGTGGGGTTTTTTGTTTGTTTCTTTTAACAGGGAGTCTGTTAACTTGCCAGATTCACATAGAGAATTTGTAACAGATATGATGAAGTAAACACCTTTACTTGACTCTCTGTCCTTTTATTTTTAAATTACATGCTTTTGTGTAATTTGGTTTTTCAGCTACATGTAGTTTCCACTCTAGCTGAAATCAGTTGGAGCAGCAAAGTCTTTTGAGAATCCAACACCCCAAAAAAATCAGGCTGACAGTGTAGAACTGCAGACTGCAGCATTAGCATTTTATTTTCCAATACTTGTTAACCACAGTCTCACATATTCATTTTAGATAGTGGTAGCTCATTGAAATCCTCATACAAGGCACCATACTGCATTTTAGCCTTTTATTATCTCATGCTGCAGTCACTTTATCCAATTAACATACCTCTTCTTGTCAGACTACTTCATGATCCTTGTTGGTCTCTTTTAACTCAGGATATTCTATGATTCTATGGGTACAAAAAGGATTAAATAAGAGAATACAGGATGGGAGTGAAAAGAATCAGCAGCATTCTCATGCCACCCAAATTCTGGGCTTCACTATTCTTGCTCCCAAATAATATAGATCTAATAAATTCTAGTTCTCTTATTAAGATAAAAATTTCCTGATATTTACTTTGCTTTATTTTTTCCTTCCTACTGCATTAGTAAAACACTCTGATATACATACTGCTCAGGCTCTCAATCTGCTTATATAGAACTGAATAAAATGGACTTTAAAGGATTTTCTTTCCACCTCTCAGCCTCCACCATCTTTGCAGTATCAGTGTAGGGTTTTTTTTCCTGAGTAATGAGTAGGTTCTTTTCCTCTGGTAATGATAACTCTCTTAGTAGTTCTCTCATGATAAACTCAATACCTACAGAAACACATCCCTCTGTTCTTTTCCTGAAGCATTTCAGAATATCAAATATTACCTGGTCTGAAGTAGAAGAATAGCTACTGAAGTTTAACTTAGAATATTGAAGTATTCTGAGTTATTAGTTAACTTGAATTTTATTAAAAATAATATTGCATTTCTCTATTAGTATCTGAGACTATTTTGGAGAAAGGTAAGTATATTGTTTCATATCAAAAATGAAGAACCTGAGACCTTGACATCCCTTTTTCAAGGTGCAACAGAAAACTCAGATTCTTCATTCTTTCCTTAGTGCATGATCACTAACAACTCAATTCTCTCCAGTTTTGGACATACAGCATCTTGAAGACTTAATACCGACAAAACTACTAATGTTCTTACTGGAAGCCTCATCTATGTAGTGACTTAGCTAGAATTAAATATATTAGCAACAACTCATCTAATGCAACTACTGTTTCAATGAAACATGACCTTCCTTTAGTCATACAATAAAAACATTTTGGAGTGAGGTTACAATGACAGACATACTATTAGCCGACAGGGAAAGGGACGCTATTGTATTACTGCTTTTCAAAGCTGGAAGGGGAAATGAAAGGAGAGCGCAGAAGAAAACTGGTCTTTTATGTGATTCTACTGTATTAGTTGGCTACAATATTGCTTAGAAATGCTGTGACCATAGAGGTAGGTTCATGACACCAATGAAAATATGTGTGAGGTGCCTACAATTAAACCAGATGTCTGTTAAGCAGTGGTATTAAACTACACATCAAACAATATATGCACTACCATAATTCTGATTAAGTACTGGCCTGCTGAAAATACTCAGCAATTAAGAATTTACTGACTTCAGACAGAAAAAATAACAGACTCACATTTTTTGTAAGGTTATTATTAAAGTGGTAAACTGGAAGACTACAAATTACACAAGTGCATAAATATTTACAGGCTCAAGTTTGAATACATAATGATTTAGATATAATACTCTATGTTGCAATGGAATATCACAGATGCTTGCATCCATGAACATATCATTACAATCAATATTTTGCTAAAAATTGCATACTGCCAGGATAATCAGAATGAAAGTCTTTGTGTTTCGAATTAACCCAACATAAAAAATATAATATTCTGTCTCACTTATGTGAGATACCAGTTACTCAAAAGCATATGTCTGTCCATAGCCTTTAGATAGACATACAAACATATACAAACATATAGAAAATCTCCAATCCCCACTGTTCAGATTAGATTCAGTCAGAGGAGTTGCTCAAGGTGATGCTCAGTAAAGTTTTATTATCTCCAAATACAGCAATACCACTGCACTTCTGCAGTGTCTAACCACCATCACAGTGAAAAATATTTTTCTTGCACTTATTCAAAATTTATCATCTTCCAGCCAGTGCCTGTTGTCTCTCATCCTTTTACTGTATACCTCTGAGAAGATTCTGTCTTGGTTTTGTCTACAACCTCCTTCTATAAGGAGACAACAATAAGATCCTCCTCAGATTTTCCTACCTCAGAATCTCCTCATATGCCATATGCTTCAGTCTGTCTCCTGACTATATTTGTGGTCATCCTCTAGTATGTCCATATGTCTTTTCTACTGGGGAGCCAAGAAATGGACACAGCACTCCAGGAGTGTCTCACCAGGGCTGAGCAGAGGGGAAGGATCAGCTCATTCAACCTGCTGGAAATGCTCTTCCTAATGCAGAAGAGAATGCTGTTGACCTGCTTTGTGGCAACAGGGCATTTTCTACAAAGCTTCTTTTCCCAGCTACTTGGTCCATAATATCTGCTGGTCCATGAAGTTGTTCCTCCCCAAGTGAAGATCTTGGCAATTCCATTTGACATTTATGAGGTTCTTGTTAGTCCATTTTCCCACCTTACTTACATCCTCACTTCAACTCTGCCCTCTGATGATTAGTCAGCTTGGTATTGTCTGGAAATGTCTGGAGTGCAATGCATCCCATCATCCCATAACTGAAAAAAAAAAAAAAAAATTAAAAAGAGGTGTCCTCAATATTTACTGGGGAGAGCATCACTAAGTAGCCAGATGCCAGTAGAATTTTTTATGGTTGATCACCACAGTTTGAGCATAGGGATACAGTCAATTTTCAACTCATATCTCACAAAATTGACTCTAAGTGCACGGTGAAAGGCAATGTTAAACCATTTCTTAAGCAAGTTGTTGAAGTATATTGGCAGAGTATATAGGCCAGCTCCAGTCCCAAATCCAAGGATTGTGATAGAAATGTGAGAAACTGATGGGCACTGCAAACCCAAAAAATGGAAAAGGGGGTTGTGTATTCCAACTTGAGGCTAAAAAAGTAAGAATGAATGTGAGAAACTACAACATATGGTGAAAAGAAATACCAGGTTTAAATTAGATATTAGGAAGAAATTCCTTGCTGTGAGGGTGACAAGGTACTGTCACAGGTTGTGAATAACGCATCCCTGGAAGTGTTCAAGGCCAAGTTGATGGGGCTTAGAGTAATCTGATCTAGTTGAAAGTGCCCCTACCCATGGCAACAGGGTTGGAACTAGATAATCTTTAATATCTCTTCCAACTCAAAACATTCTATGATTCTATGACTGCTTCTGGGTAGAAGATGTCAAAAGACAGGGAAGCACAGATTTACTGGGGTCAAGACTAAAATTACCATATAAGTGTGAAAAATCTTCAAAACCAGCTGAGCAAAGAAAGAGTAAAAAGGACAAGTTGTTTGTTGAGAAAAAGGACAAAAAAGGGAATATTGAATAGGCAAATAATTTTATTGGACTGACTTAGAATGTTGTTAAGGAGAAGAAAGGATGGTTCTGCTGCAGATGGGAAGGAGAACTGAAACAACAAGACTGACAGGGCTGTGCCCTCCCTGACAAAAGCAGTCCCACAGTACCTCAACAAGAATAGCAAAGCAGAACTGGGGACAGTAACCAGTCAAGTGTCCAGATTACCATATATGTCCATGGCAACAAGGCAGATCAAGCTGGAAAGTCAGGTCTGTGGGTCAGGCTCAGGTACATGATCAGCACAGACATATCGACAATACAGCACGGGCAAGAAACCCTCCACAGTCCTCCAAACAATGGGAGGCAGGAACCTCGATTATTTCAAAACTGTCATCCAGATCTTTCCAAGCAATCTGATCCAGGATTCCACAGCTGCATTAAGCCAGAGTTGGCCTTTAGCACTGGCAGCCAAAACCCTGGGAGGAGAGATGAAGTAAAACCTTGCAGATCCCATTGGTGCACTCAAGGCCCTGGTAAACCACTGAAGAGCCCTGCACCTTATTAATGTGATCAGGAGTAGGGCAGTAAACCTGTACTGACTGTACCCCATGTGTATGATTTGCTTCCCTGGCTGTCGGACCCAGTGCTGTGCCTCTAATGCAAGGTAAACAGTAGCCAGTGCTTTCCTCATCTACGTAGTCAGTTGTCTCATGTAATGAAAAAGAACTAATTCAGAAGAAATATGCCTTGTATATGTTTGAAAACATTTATAGAAAAAATATTCCAAACTTCCCCTCATAAAAAAATATTTGTTTTCCTCTTGCATTCCTCCTGCATTCCAATTGTCTCATAGATATCCATAGGCTTCTCCCTCTATTACAAGTAACTTGGTATCTCCAATTCTTTGCATGTGTGTAAAGATACCTGTTATTCAAGGACTTGCTTTCAAGTACTTCTTTTTTGAAGGGTTTTGTTTTATATATATATTTTAGGTTTTATGTATAAAAAGTATGGTAATTTTATTCTTAATTCACAGGAAGTGTACTATAATTTTAGTATATTGACCTGAGAATGTCAATGTTGGGAAAGTCAGTACTATAGAAAAGCTGTGAGTATTTGATAATATTTGCATTATAACCTAATCAGAAGAGATAATGATATTAGAAGAGCACAGAAAGTCTTTTTCTTCACATCAATCCAGTCTACCCAGCAGTTTTAGGTATAAATACTGTTGTATAAGTCAGCATCACAATGTGTCCTTCACACCTGTCAGTTTACAAGAAATGAGTGTATGTGTTCTGAGGACATCAGTAACAGACTTTCTGAGGAGACCGCTGAATCTATACTTCGATTTACTTTTTCTCTTCCTTTAGTGGGAAGAAAATTACGGTTGCTGAACTTGAATGTCCACATTCTCCAAAAGTACAATTCCTAGCATCAACACAAATTCATATGGCCTTCCTAAGTGTACAGATGACTGGCTCAGATTCACCATTTCCTAACAAAAATTAATTCTTGATGAGTCATACAAAAAACTAAGTCCAGATTTTCTTACAGAACTTATTTATGGGATTTTGTGTAGTACAAGCACCTTTCTTGAATTTATACTATCAATATATACCATAATTTATACCACCAAATTATACAATAAATATATATGCCAATATCTATATAGGTTAGTGTATATGTAGGTATATATATTTGATACTGGCATTTCTTAAAGTATTAAAGATGAAAGGTGCATTTGTTATATAAAGCAATATAGAATTATAGTACTTCCAAACTCTGCTATTATGAACTTTATACTATCTGTCACCCCAACTCTTATTACACCAAAAATATCTGAACACAGAGCTTTGATATACAAAGTGTCCACAGCAGCTCAGCTGAGGATATGCTTCTACTGCAGCTGAGGAGAGGGTATGTATGGGATATGCACTGCCCTGTTGACATTGTTTTTCCAGTGAATCCCAGAGAACCATGAAAAACTAGGTTTGTTTGTTGGGTGCTTAGTCTCTTTGGCAATAAGCTTTGTTGGAGGTGCATAGTTACTTCCATACTTCAAGCTGTTCACCTGGCTATATGTAAGATTTGGTGTAAGATCACAAGCGTAGTCCAGTTTGAACAGATTGATCTCTCTTCACCTAATTTTTGCAGGGATTAAGTACTATATTCTATGCAAATGAAAGACAAGTGTCACATAAGATTATTATTGCACAGGCCCTGAGCTACTCAATCAGACAGAATCATAGAATTAGTATGGTTTTGATTGGAAAGGACCTTAAAGATCATCTGTTTCCAACATCCACATAGAGGGCAGTGACACCTCTCACTAGACTAGGTTGCTCAAAGTCCCATCCCATCTGGCCTTGAACACTTCCAAGGATGGGGCATCCACAACTTCTCTAGGCAAGCTGTGTCAGTGTCTCATCACCCTCACAGTAAAATATCTCTTCCCTACACCGAACAGGCTAGGCTGTAGAGGCGAGCAAACAGTGCTGCAAGGAACTCTGCTGACAACATCTCTAGGCCAGCTGAGACAGAAGGAAGACAAAGAGTGCAGAAGGAAGAAAGAAAGAGGTGAGTGACAGTGGCACAAGCTGGTCTTACAAGTGCTATCCACGTAAGAAGCTCTTGATTGGTCAAGTAATCTTAATGAATTAACTGGAAATGGTGACATGAATTAAGACCATCTATGTCAAGAGTACACACTTTGGTAATGACAAGTGATGAAAGTAATGATTCAAAGCATCAGGCCTTTAAAATATATGAAGGTGGGAAATTAAAAGAGATCTTAACCTGACATAAATTGACTCTTAATTACTTATAATTTTGAAGAATCATATTGACTGATTTAAAGCTCTCTGGACTCAAGCCCTGATTTAGACTGAATAGCAAAGTATTTGGGAAATGGGAAAAATAAATTAAATGAACTATGCATTTTTATTAACCTTTTAATTCAAACAAGAAGCACCATTCCTAGGGAAATTATGTCCTGTTAACAACCTGATTAATTTTAACCTGCAATGCAGAGAAGGCAAACAACACTACCCTTCATCAAAGGGTTGAACCAGTATTTGAAGAGCAGACAGCTGTGGTCTCGTAAGCCTCTGTATTTTTCTCATCTCAATGTGACTATGTAAACAGAAGCAAACTCTTTGCTTTGTGTAAGAAATAGAAGGATTGGAAAAAATGCTTTAGCTTTGCTTGGAATTCATCCAAACTGAGGAAATTAAGTTTCTGTCTGTAGCAAAACTGACATTCCTCCTTCTTTCACCCATCACCCTCCCTCATGAAATCTTAAAATGTCAGCTTGATCTGCCCACTCCTACTCTTTGGAATTTTATTAAGTTAGTTATCAAAACTGCCTTCATTTGTATCTGCTAGATAATTCCTATGAAGTAGGAGAAGGACAAACGCAGTCTCCTGAGCTGCCATTCACAAGAGAGGACGTGTATTTTACACAAGTGATGTTCCTTGCACTCCCACAGCTTGAAACATGGTCTTTTGAAATTTTTTTAATACCAACATGTTGCTGCTTCTTTTCAAGCTTTTGTTCCCCATGGGAACATAGTTTTTCAGTTTTTTGTTTTGTTTTGTTTTGTTTTTTTTTGCTACAAGAAGCTAAAGTAGGAGATCAAACAGGAGAGCACCATGAATAGAGCAGTCATTTATTTATTGTCTCTATTTTAAAATACAAAGCCCAAAACTAAACCAAACAATAATATTTTTTATATTTCAAGAATATAAATTAAAGTAAATAAAATGAAATTATGCTTTCCAAATTTCTTTAAGTGTGATTCTATTATGTTTGAAGTGAGCCTATTATGAACCCTAACAATTTTCAGATTTCTCTGAAAAAAAAAAGGTGAATTTGGTTGAATTTCCCTTTAAAAATGTGTAAGAAAACACCACTGATCTGCATAAACAATGCCACCATTATTTCCTAATTATCCCTTAATTTGACAAAGCTGATCTTGGAGGAGCCCTGCCATGCCAAGGTAACAGAGATAAAATCTGGTTTGTACAAATATGTGTACATTAACATCAGTGTCCTTTTACCATGCAAAAGTGTAGGAGGTTGTCAATTGTGTAATACTTTACCTGTATCATCTGGAACAAATGAGGTAATAAAATGGAAAAGAGAACATTTTCTACCATACTAGATCTTTATTTGTAAGACATGTGAGTGTGCAAAGAAACCAGAAGGGGGTGATGGATTTATTGATTCAGACTTAGCCCTTATGAAGCTTAGGATTTCAAGTCAGACTACTATGCCATACTTCTGAGCTGGTTTTGTGCTCTGTCATCAACAGCACAGGAAGAATAAGACACTGACTTGTAAAAAAAAAAAAAAA
>VWZG01002755.1:42966-72698 GCA_013396735.1 Grallaria varia
TTTTGTGTGTGTGTAAAACATCATTTCAGACTAGATAGATATACTGACTCCACAGGGTATTTCAACAAATATATTTTATATAGACACTAGCTTCTAGATGGTCAGCATTCTGGAACAACTTAGCAGACCTTAATGTCTTAAAGATTTCATGCTATCTAGGTATCTAGGAGTCAAAGAAATGCATTCTGCTCAGGAGAATTATAATATGTTTTCTATTAACTGTAAAGTATAAAGTAGATAAATTTTACAACAGAACTAAAGTAAATCAACATCCTACAGTACAATTCCCACCATGACTGTTTTTCTTAGAATATAAAGTTTGTCTTAAGCCTTTCTAAGTGATCATAGAAAAACATAGGTTGGAAGGGACTTTCAAAGACCATGTCCTAGTTATAGTGGCTGGGAGCAGTTTATAACTGTGTGGGTGTAAGTAGAACTGTGTATTCTATACCCTCTCTGTCATTTGTCATGAACTGTTAATAATGCATTGTTTGCAGCAACTGCCCAGGACACACCTGATACCTCAGGCTATGAACTGGGTATGTGAGAAAACTGAGATAGGAGGGTTCCCTGTCTTCACATCAATGATTCAAGTGTGCTAACTCTCTTTCACACCCAGCCTGAGGGGTCATGTCTGCTAATGGGCCATAAAGTAGACCAGGATATCCTGTGACTCACTGAGTAAATTGCCCATTGTGAAACCCCTCACCCTGGGGGAGGTACTGGGCGTGCCCCTCTGAACCCAAGGATATATAAGCTTGGGGTTTGGGGACTTGGATCACTACTTGTCAGATCAAGAGGAGGACCAGAACCTCAACAGGACTGCAACTGCCACTCTTGATCAGACTGTGGCCACCAGCCTTTTGGAAGGAAAACGGATTTTCCTTTTCTTTTTGCTTTGGACTCAGGGTGACCACGTGGTGCTCAGCACATGGGCTGGTGAGCACCATTCTGTTTGTACCCCAGGGTGCTGGCTTGTACAACTGGGTTTCTTGGGCTAAAACCAATTTTCCTTTGTATTAGTGTATTTATTGTAATCTTTTTATTAAATTGCCGTTCTGACTTCTAATCCGTTTTGAATTGGGTTCATTTCTCCTGCCAGTTTACTTTTAAATCAGCACAGACCATTCAGCCCAACCTCTTACCCAAGGTTGTTACTCCCCTACAGTCTGATCAGGTTGCTCTGGACAGTGTCTTGCTGAGTTTAAAATATCTCCAAGAGAAGAAATCCCACAGATTTTCCCGGCGCGTGATGTACCTGAATGATCACCACTTTTATGATGAAAATATTTCCCTTATATCTAGTCAGAATTATCCAGCTTATGTCCACTGCCTCTCCTGCTTCCACTGTGCACATTTGAGCGCAGCCTGAGTCCATCGTTCTATATTGGTCCAGTGCTAACTCAATGTTTTCTATTGAAGAGCCCCAAGCTGAATACAATACTTTGATCACATAGGAGTTGAGTAGAGTACAAAATTCACTGCTTGAACTGTTGGCTGTCCTATTTCTAAATCTAGCCAAATATCTGAATGGCCTTCATCGACACAAGGGTGCATTGCTGACTCCTTCAGTTCAACTGGTTTTCCACCTAGAAACCTGGGTCCTGCATTCTGTAAAGCTGCATTCTAGCCAGTTGACACCAAGACTGCAGTCTTGTATGAGTTTAGCCCAATCCCAGTGCAGAAACTTATATTTACCAAAGCTGAACTTCATTCGGTTCTTTTCATTCCTTTTCTCTGGATTGTGTGGTTCCTTGAATATCACTCCCATCATCCCAACTTTCTTCAGGCCATTCTTTTCCAGAAATGTATGGAAAGCATCTGTATAAGGACCCAGTTTGTTAGTGAAGACTTTGCAGTTCATGAGGTGAGACTGACAGGCCTGTAGTTTTGCAGATCCCCCTTCTTCCCCATCTTCAAGATGGTGGTATTGTTTCCTTTTTTCAGATTATCAGCAGTCTCACAACAACAGATAACTCCCCCAGCACTCTTGTGTGCATTCCGTCTGTCCACTTCACCTTATGTTCATCCATATGGGTTAAGTGCATCTTCACTTGATCTTACCTCTATTGTTGGTAATGCTGTTCTCCCACAGACTCTGCTAACGGATCTGGGGACCTAGGAGACATGTGGGCAAATCTAAACAGTGAAAAAATTAGGTAAAATACTACTGGGTACCTTGGCTTTCTCCGTGTTATTTGTCACTATCTTTTCAGCCCCACTGAGAAATAGTCCCACATTTCTTTCATCTTCCTATTACGCCAGTGTGCTTATAGAAGCCTTTCTGGCTGTCCTTCACATACCTCACAAGTTCCAATTCCAGCTGAGCTTTGGCTTTTCTAGCTCCATCTCTGCATGCTTCGGCAATGTTTCTGCATTCCTACCAGCTACCCTATCCCTGCTTCCAGCTTTTGTGTTCTTTATCTAGTTAAGCTCAACCAGGAGTTCCTTGCTGATCCATATTGGCCTTCTGCCATGCTTGGTATGATAGTCCTTGAAATATCAGCTCTCACATTGGGCCAGATTTTCTGCAACTCTTTGAAATTTTAGCTCTTGATAGTACTTCAGTTTCCTTTTTTAATTTTTTTTTTGTTTTTTAATTTTTAGTTCATTTTAATTTCAGCTTATTTAATTTAGCTACAGTGTTAGCTACCAGGAAATCAATAGTTCCAGAACTACGAAACAGGAGTAAAACTGGAACAAATCAGCTTAGCACCACCTCTTATAATTGCTTGACACTTCTCATGGCCTGCTGTTTAGCAAAACAAAACTTTGCCAAACCCCCAACCTTTCAACCTTTGGTCAAAGTTTTGGAAATACTTTGGTTATTTCTAAGAATAAGGCCAAGGAAAAAAAAAATGTAAAAAAGAAATAGTAAAAAACAACAAAAAAAGAGCCAACCTTTCCCAAAAAGGAAATACATGCAAACTTCCCTTTGAAAAGCTTAGCACAACTGTGGTTATATATACAATTGTTTTATCAGATGTTAGTTTTACTGCTCCCTCTAAAATCTGTTCAGATACCATGAAGAGTATCAAAAAACAATGGCCAGTAACTGAACAGCGTATACTGGAACTCATAATTCAAGCTGTCCCTTCCATTGTTTATACCTAGCAAAAGCTACATAACAGAGACAAGGAAAAGCTCAAGGTAAGTAAGTTCCCAAAGATGTGGGTACTAGAATCTAGCACATTACACAGAAGCAAAGTATAGCTACCCAGCATCACCTTCTGCAAAAGGGCCACTGAAAGAACATAGTTTCCTGTGGCTAATTGCCCAGAGGGTGAGATGGGAGCTACCAGCTCTAGCAATGATTCATCAGGGTCTTGTTTCTCATAGATTCAGTCTGCCAGCTGAACTAGCCACTCTGCAGTGCCTGGTGGAATTATGGGGGAACATTTTTTTTCCCCTCTGTGAAGCTGAGGCTCTGGTTAGAATCCTTGTTGGAATTTCAAATATAAACATTTCACAGAAGTGGAAAGAGCCTCACTCTTATGTTAAAAAACCAAACCAAACAAATAAACACCATCCTCACTCCCTGCCAAAACCAAGCAACATAACCAAACAACAGCAACAAAAAAATATTTAAAAAAAGTAACACAAACACCTCCAATCTCAGTGTAACTGGTAATTTTATAATCTAAAATTATATGTACATGTCAAAATGTTTATTCATATAGAGAACTAAAGTCACCCCAATGTCTCTTGATACAATATTTCTTGAATGTGGTGCAATTTGTTTGACTTTTCAAAGTCCAAAGCCGGGAGGATTGGTAACAACCTGCTGAAAAAAAAATGAGAGAGACTCATCTAGGTACTGGACATTTAAGAGAATGAATAGTTTAAAATATTGGTAACATTCAAATACCTGAGGAATTTCATCATCACGTGCTTGAACCATGGTTCAGCATAAATGCACACAGATGCCGAACTTTAACACAACAGAGCTTATTACCGACATCAGTGAGGTATTGCTAAACTACTTCACCACACAGGTGGAGGGTGTAATTTTGAAAGCTACTGAACACTGTGAGTATCCCAATGTATCACAATTACAGAAACACCTGCGTTAAATAACTTTGCACTGATTCAGTATGAAAATGCATGGTGTTCAATAGTCCTTTGAATTAAATGCCTTGCCAACAAGCCACAGGTGTACACCACAGGAGCACATGATAATGTAATTGTGAAGGATGTGATGACAGCTCTCCATCCATAATACCACCTTCCCAAGATGCACTCATGCATCTATTTAATATTTAGGTATTTTCTAAATAGTTTCAGAATCATCTGAGCAGGTAGTATCAATTCCAAAAGTAGTAGTAAGTAGGAAAGGAAAAAAATAAACAAACTAAAAAACCCCAACCCACCATCTAAATCACATTTAAAATTGATTGAATCCAGTCCAGGAATGGACAAAATAATACTATCACCCATTCAGCTCCCCAAAAAACCCCTCAAAAAATGTATGCTAATACCTTTAAATAGATAGGATAACTTTGATCTGTACTGTTTTAAATTGAGGGCCTGCCAAATGCTTTCCATGCAGAAAATGGTACCACAGAAAATACTGACAAGATAAATACTCCAAATCTGCTGAAATCTATAGACACATTTTATTAATCCTTTAAGATCTATGGGTTAGTTTGAAAATTCTATGGCTATTGTATATTTCTATTGTACAAATAAATTGAGAGTATTTAAATAAATGTATTTGGGTTCTGTAGACACTGACTGATATTAGTTCAATGCTCTGAAAAAAATTTGTATAAGTACTACTACCTAAACCTTTTTGGAGGAGCTACATGATGTGAAAACTCCATTTTGATCAGATGTTTATAAGAAATCTGAAGAAAATAACCAAGAACAGCTAGTAGAGAACCTACTTCTGAATTATTTCACAATTAAAATTTTAAAAAGTATACATTATATACGAAAGTTTTTGATCCGTAAACAGAAACTTACAGTGTCTCAATATAGCCTACAGAATGATAGTGATTATCAAAACATACACCACCCACAGTCACAAATTAGTACTGCCCTGTGTTTTATTTGTTCTTGTGTAGTGCATAGCCTAAAGGTTCAGTCAGGAAGACTTAATTTTCTCATGATTACAATTAAGAGATCCTGCACTGCTAGAGTGGATGACTGGAGAAAGGCAGACACTACTACTACATGTAACTTAAGAATAGATGTGAGTTTGGCTAGAACCAGTAAGAGGAAGAGCAAAGTCAGATGGAGTAGGTCTTCTCTTGCTCCTCTCTGCTTTTGGTATTACTTTTAATCTGGATCTTTTCCAGAAGCTTGGGCAGTTCATGGCTCCATATCCCTGTACAAAAATTTGCACAGCAGTTAAACTGTACAAAACATGTTTACTAGCTCATGTGTTTTTACTTTGTTTTAATTATAAAAATCGAGATTAGCATCATCCCAAGTAGCTACAAATTTGTGACAGGTTCAGTCCAAGCTCCTGTATTACAGTTGAAACTTTGCCTTCAGTTTCCTCTCGTGTCTGCCTATTTTCAGTAAGGATGACGTTCACTCACCTTTGACCCATAGCCTAAATATTAATATGCTGAATAGAAATTATGTGGGGATAAGAATGAGCAAATCTGTCAGACCCCAATCTGCAAAGATGCTAGAGGAGTGAATCACAGAATCACAAAGAAACACTTTCCATCTACAATTGCCAGTTCGTCAGATTCATGTCATTTAATTATCACATATGTGAGTCAGTAGCTCCTTCCAATAACTTGTATCTAGTTGTCCACTGAATTCTGGTGCAAACTCTTTCCTCAGTGTGCTGAATACTGAGTAGTGCTGAAATTTTTCCCTCACACTACTGCTCTGTCAATGTCTCCCCTTCTGCTTCCTGTCTCTCATACATAAAGGACAGTTGGAGACTTAGTCCTTTATAACTCTTCAGGGCATATGTGCGCATACCACAAACATATCTGTCTCTCTCTCTGTATGCCTTCTCAAAAGTAGAATCCAGAGCATGTCTTAGAAAGAATCATCTACAACGTCATAGTCTTTGAGGCACTATGGTTTTAACAGCTATCAACATGACTGATGATTGATACCAGTGCCTCACAATGGAAGACCTGAAGGGATTAAAATATGAGACTAAAGCCAAAATACCAGGGGCTCTGGTAAAACTTCAAAAAAATTCACACTCTCTGATGGGCACAGTGGTGCTATCATCACACACTGACCAATGGAGTATGTAACTGCCTCCTAATTCTGTAGATTTGTTCAGAAAATTCAAACCCCACAAAATATATTTTCCCTTATATTCTGCTCCACACATAGTGGATTCCTCTCCTCTTCAATGGATTATAAAAGATGGTTTGATGCCTGCGCCCAGAGAGCAGGGATAAATGGAGATAAACCCAGCTGGTGGCTGGTCATAAGCAGAATTCTCCAGGGCTCAGTACTTGGGCCAGCTCTGTTTAATATCTTTATTAATGATCTGGATGAGGGGATCAAGGGTACCTCAGTAAGTTCATAAACAGCACCAGTAGCAGTGTTGATCTGCTGGAGAGTGGGAAT
Organism: Grallaria varia; assembly: GCA_013396735.1. Classification (NCBI taxonomy): domain Eukaryota; kingdom Metazoa; phylum Chordata; class Aves; order Passeriformes; family Formicariidae; genus Grallaria; species Grallaria varia. Next base: position 49,519 of record VWZG01002755.1, read on the forward strand.
GTTACAGAGGGCTCTGGGCAGGCTGAATCAAAGGGCTGAGGACAATTGCATGACATTCAATAAGGTGAAATGTTGAGTCCTGTACTTGGGTCACAACACTGCCATGCAGAACTACAGGCTGGGGTAAGAGTGGCTGGAAAGCTGTCCAGAGGAAAAGGACCTGGGACTGCTGGTCAACAGCTGGCTGAACATGAGCTGGTAGCATGCCCAGGTGGCCAAAGCCAATGGCATCCTGGCCTGTATCAGAAATAGCATGGCCAGCAGGATCAGGGAAGCTCTAGAGTCCTCCTGTGCTCAGTGCTGGTGAGGCTGTGCTTCAATCCTAGGTTCAGTTTTGAGCCCCTCGTTACAAGACAGGCATTGAGGTACTGGAATGTGTCTGGAGAAGGGCAACAGAGCTGGTGAATCACCTGCAGTACAAGCCCTATGAGGAACGGCTGAGGGTTGTTTAGCCTGGAAAAAAGGATGCTGGGAGGAGACCTTATCACTCTCTATACCAGAAAGGAGGCTATAGCCAGGGGAGAGGCAACCTCTTCTCCCAAGTAACAAGTGGTAGAAAGAGAGGAAAAGGCCTCAGGTTGAGCCATGGGAGGTTTAGATTTTATATTAGGAAACACTTCTGCACTGAAAGGGTTGTCAAGCATTGGAAAAGGCTTCCAGGAAAGTGGTGGAGTCACCATCCCTGCACATGTAGATGTGGCTCTTAGAGACATGGTTTAGTGATGGACTTGGCCATGGTTAATAGTTGGACTCGATGAACTTAAAGATTTTTTTCCAACGTAAATGATTCTATGATTCTCTGTTCTTTGCTTTTGCAGTACCGATATTTTCACACAATACGCTATATTTCTTAGCCCAGCTTCTTTTCCTGCTCAATCTTGCAGTCAAACCCTAATCCTGCTCTTTTGAACATCAAAGTCTAAATTAATTCAGTATTATGCATTCCTTCCCAAGTCGTAAAGACAATAAGACAGGCCACGAAGAAACAAATCTTTGATGACAAGTAAATAGCTTTGATAACCTAATTGCCAAACACAACAAAAATCAAGAGACACATAGAAATTGATTTAACTAAGTAATAATGTATTCTTTGTTTGCACACTTCTGATCAGTGTTTTCATAAGATTATAGAATAATAGACCGAAGTTTCTATCCTGGATGAGATTAAAAATCAGGCCTAACTACAGCAATAAAAATTACCATGCTTAAATGTATCTGTATTGTTGTACCTCATACTTGAAAGTCCATGGTCATAAAGAATAAAACTAAGCACATACCTAAGTCCTTTGAGGGTCAGGGAATTAAAAAAAAAAAAAATCAATGGCACTTTGAAATGAGTGCACTGGCATCAACTTCTGTCTGTACTGTACAGAACATGGCATCAAGATATTCTTAAAGAGTGATAAAGATTTTTAGATTAATAATGTACAGCATATTATTAAAATTTCAATGGTTGCAAACTATCCTGAAAAAAACCCTACTGTTTCAGTTAAAATACATTGAAGAATATACCCTATAATCAGGAATACAACTCTCATGGAATTAAGCGTGCACTTTAAACATTTATTAAAACCAGATACTGGTAAATTATTGAGGTGCTTTAATTTGATCAGTATGGAAGCTAAAAGAAGCTAATACCTCAATGGTGATGAGGTAAGCCAGTCTTAGAGCAAAGTGATTTATTCAAACAGAACTGATTTTTTAGTGTTGTATCTATCTATCCATCCATCCGTCCATCCATCCAGACATCTATTCATCCATCAGTCCACCCACCCACCCACCTGTTGTCCCCTTTACTGTCTCAGAACAGTGGAAACAAAATTGCTATTGAAATTTAAAGACATCTCCCTTTTTCTCAAGTAGATGAGTGACAGAAATATGGGGACTCACCCACAAAGGTTTTTAAAGGTTTTTTGAAAATTCTAGTCTACTTCAGGCATCAATTTAAGGAGTCTTGTGCACTGCCTCTTTCTTTAAAATGACTTTTGTCTGTATTCTTTCTTCAGTTAAACAAATACTGTTTGATTCGAAATAGTTCACTGATCACTATAGCCATTAACGCTCACAGACTTCTGCATATGAGTAAGTACAGTAGATACGTATGCACCCTGTTTAAGATAATTTCTGGTTTAGGACTGGTAAAGACCTGAAAATTGGATGCGCTTACAGAGACCAAAAGGACAACATCTGTACAGCTAGACCTGTAATTATGGCAACAGTTATAATTTAATTAATTCTGTCTGCCTTATTGGAATTCATTTCCTGTCCAGGGACAACAGTGTTAAGTGAGTTTCATAAGATGGTTACATGTATTGCTGAATCATTTTAGGAAGACACTTATCTTAAAGTAGTTGGATAGTTTTAGTAATCTCTCATGTGTATAGAAAGTAACTTGGATTGTACTCTGCAGTTCATTTGATACTTTATCAATAGCTTTGATATTTTCTGGAATATTAGCTGCATAAAATTAAAGGTGGTTGTTTTCACATTTCCATTAACAGCTCCAAGCAGCTGTTTCTTGGAGGAAGAAAACATTAGCACTGCATTGGTGCACAGGCTCTAAATACCTTTATATTTGCGGCATGACCAATTTCTGTCACTAATACCCAGTGCAGGGCTTATCATGATCTGCCTTCTTATCTGCTTTCCAAAGAAGTTAATGGATGCGGATACATAAAAAGAAAGACACATAAGTACAAGAGCACACACACATACTCCACAGGATGTTAAACTGAAGATAAACACATTAGCTTTTACATTCTGTTCATCTATGCTCCGTTTCTGGCTCAGGAAAATCAGTGTGATGGTTTCATTTTAATCTTTGTTGCAGCAATCACAAAATATTGACGCTGGTGGCTGATTTCCTTTAACAAATGACCACGGGAATCTTGTGCAAATCAGGATGGAGATGCATGCAGAACTGTGCAAGAAACTTTTAAACATTGCCATTTATTCTATTTCATGAACACCAAATCCATATAAAAATGTCTTAAAATGTCAAATCTCCATAAAGAAAAAAATTTCTTGCTGCTGCATCTACAGGCAGTTCCACATTCCTGTTCTCATAACAAACTGCAAACTTGACAGGAATGGTGTTACTTCTGTAGGAAATCCTTTACACTTTAAATGATAAGGTATCAGAAAACCCTAAATCTGCTCCACTTGTGAATGTCTTAACATTAAATATACTTTCTGTTATTAGAACATTACAGAGAATGACCAGCGAAGTAGGAAGGCTAGCTGTGTACTTGAGAGCCATCCAATTTCTCACCACACTCAACACACCTCGTGTCATCTGGTTTGAATTGCCAAGATTATATGCAAATTTACATCTGAAGTGGGAGATCATACATGCAATCTCCCCCCTCTACCTCTGTATCCCTGTACGTTGGTTTAAAAGTGTAAAGGAAAGCCAGTCTGTCAAGACTGGAAGGGAACAACAATGTACTCTGACAGCTTCTCAGTATTGATCCTGTAGGAACCAAAGTTCTTCCATGGGCCCTGGTACTCACCTGGTACTCAGCATAAACTTAATTTTTCTGTAGCTAGGCAACCATCTGCAGACGTTGATAGTTGCTGAAGACAGAAAAATCAATGACTGTGAAGTGTTCCAGCATCACAAGAGCACAATATTTCTGCAATCGGCCTCTTACTGTTGCACACTTCAGTTTGTTAATGGAGCATCCAAAGTTTCGTAAACTAGCTCAGCGTGCAGTCCAGTTGCCATTTTGTGATGGGAAGTAGTGCAGAACATTACAGGCTGTAATGCAGAAGGAGATTTTCTTTTTCTCCCTTTTTTGGTAGTGTAGAAAATATGTCCTTTAAAACGAATGTGTATATCTGCCTCTGCCTGTCTGTTTGTGTGTGTGTATGTTCATAGAAAATGACAATATGCACCTTGATAACCTTCACATAACCTTTACATGCTGTGAGTTTTAACAGGATTTTCATGCTGATCTTGTAATTGTGTGCTTTTAAGTACTGCTGTTTTTCTTTGGAAGTAAATGGCCCATGGCTTCAAAAACCCAAAGTTAATGGCACTGGGTTATCCCTTGACCATCCTCCAGGTTAACTTGGGGACGGTTATCTCTGCATACCAAATTCATTCCTAGGACACCACAGCTAAACAGTGTGAGTTCACTTGTGATGTATAATAACCTCAAGTTACTGGTCTCTAACATTCATTAACAGGTTTCAGTAGGCACTGAAAGACAAAGAAACTCCTGCAGACAGGAAAAAGATCCCTCAGGTTAAGGGTTCAACTCAAGTTTTCATGGGAAATTAGATCAGACTAAACAGAAAATATAAGAATATTTTACTGTGAACTAAAGTGCAATAAGAGTAGACAAGCTAATTTGTTTTCATAGTTACCATTTACAGTGCTACATCTGATATATAATCATGGAATCAAAACCCTATTTATTTTGGTAAGACAATAAGGATTATTTTCTTAATAATTCTCAGTTTCTGGATACCTCATTTTCATCAGATTACAAAAAAAGGAAACTGCCTATTACATGTGGTAGCAGTTTGGGGAAAAGATTTAGTTGTGAGTGGAAGTTGCAGGACTTTTAAGTTACTTACAAAATTATTTGAAAAATTCAGTGTCCCAAAGACATTCCACTCCTGAGACCTAATGTGACCACTACAAAGAGAGGGCAGACAATTTAACACAGAACTAGCTGTAGAAGCATATGGGACAGAATGGGAAAAAAAAAAAAAAAGGCTGTGAAGAAGTGCCAAGGTGGGAGGTGAATACACTCTTTTTTGAAGGGTGAAAAAATACTGAATGGCATGTTAGGAGCCTGAAGGTTGGCTGAAGAGTCTGGGAAACGACAAAGAAAAGAGGCAGCAAAAAATATTCAATAAGAAACAGCAAGAAAAGAAACTAGGAGAAAAAATACAGTTAGGAAAAAGGATTTCTTTATCATTATTCTCTAACTATTTTTGGCTGCTGAAACTTTCACTGCTTTAAACAAGTTGGAAATAGGCATCTTCTTTCCAGACAAAAGTAGCGCAGTCTTTTTTAGCTCACACTGACTTTCCTTTTTTGACTGTTGAAAAGAACTAGATAACATTTATCAGCTCTCTGAGAGGTTGATCTAGCACCAATTGAGTCAACAGAAGTTTTTCTAGTGACCTCAATAGGCTGAAGATCAAGCAGTGAATGAAATGTCTTCCGTGTGTGTGCCAATAATAACAAATTCATCTCATACCCTGGGAGTGCATTTAATCCAATATTCTTACCCTCCCCAAAACACAAAGAGAGGTGAAAGAGATTATAAGCACACAGCTGCAGCTGTGACATCTTAATGGATCTCATGTCAGAAGATAACACAAAGCTATTAAAATGTCCCAGCATAAGTCATTTGTTACTAAAGGAAACATAACATCACTGCTTACACTTTCAGAAAATCCTGTAAATAATAATGCCGACTGTGAGACACATGCTTGTGCATTTTAGCGTATTAGATTTACCATATTTGGAACAAGAGAAAGAAAACATAATCAACAGGTAAATGTTTATTAACAAGAAACAGCAGCTAAGTGCAAAAGGCTCTTCTGTGGTAACTGTAGTCTGACTCTTGCAAATTTAAAGGAGACAATGCATTCATAATGGCTAGTTCCTTAAACTGACAACTTTGTGTTAATCTGTGCAAACCAGCATGGTAACTGATTCTGTTCTTCAGTTTTGCACCTGATCACTATATTTCAGATGGAAAACAACCTTTTGTTCTTTGAATTTTAGAATATGCCTGTACACAGAAAAAGAACTGTTCTTATTCTTTATTCATGCAGTTTCAATTCTGTCTTTCATTTTACTTAACTTTTATGTTTAAATTTAACACATATATAAAGACAGAGAATCCACTCTGATGTTATTTGAGTACTAAAGTGACAATTCAAACCAAAATATTTTCTAATAAAAAGTATCACATTGTGATAATCTTTGTGGGTGTAGACACAAACTAGGTGTTAAATTCTTCACAAATATAGTCACCTACATAAATTATTTGATGATTGTTCATGATGCTGACAATATTGACAACAGATACTAATGCATTGCAGTGTGTCTCTTTAGTGACCAAGCATAAGGTTATAAAAGCCTACTACTTATTTCAGAGATGAGAGATGTGTTTTAGCTAAAGAGGAATAAACTGTTAATGCTGAAGGCCTCAGATCATCATTAACTATTTAATAGATTATCCTGATTTGCACACTAGGATTTAATCCAATGCTTTATCTTTGTCCCCTTTGTAATCTTATTTTAAACATGTACAATACAGTTTGAAGTCTATTTGTGAACTTCGTACTAACCACATATCAAATGCTTGGCAATGCAGCTGAAAAACTGCTAATGTATCATGACTTTAATCTTCCAGAGCTACACTGCTTTACAGTTTTTAATACACTGCTCCAGGCTGTAGGTAGAGGCCAGGGGTGGCTGCGGAGGGGTGAATATCACTCACTGATTTATCGACATTAGTATACAATAGACTGAAAGCTTATTATCCTTTCTGTCTTTATTGTTAACTTTCTACACAGAAGTTTCATACAGGATCTTATTTAAACAATATGTCAGGGGACAAACCTGAAGAAATTGTATAAAAAGGATAAAGAGTTCATGAACTAGTCTTGAGTTGCTTTAAAAGTTCATATATAAATTTTAAAACTCTGGCCAGTGATAATCTGAGCAGGGCAATAGATCACATAAGGGGATGTGACTTCACAGACAGTGATACAAAATGTGAGATGTGAAAAATAAGACAAAAAAGAAGATATTAAAGACAATATGCACATATGCATGCATATGATCGTCTACACATAAACACACATATTTTCAGGACCAACAGACATTGTTTTGTTAGAACACTCCAGACATTTTACTTCTGCCCCAACCACTTGTGTGTACAGCAGTCAGATCAAAACATCAAATTGTCATGCACTTCATGCCTGAAGACTCCAACATGTTTTTCTCTGCTAAGGGTAAACAGGCTAAGGAAAATGATATGCTAGTTAGCTTGGGGAAAAAAAAAAAAAGAAAAAAAGAAAAAAGCTTTCTTTGTTCACAGAACCATTGAACTGACACTGCAGTAATTAAAGAAGACAGGACTACAAAGCATATCCTTGGACTGTACCAGTTTAGCTCTTGAGTCAGCCTGAGTTCTTGCATGTTAGGAAAGTTTTGTATGAAAGGTCAGAGTTTAACTCGCTTTTTGTTAGTCATTTACTTTAATCTACTCCTTATGACTACCTGTCCATGATTGAATTAGAAGCTCAAAACATATAGGGATTTTCATGCCCTTTGTTTTGTTATACTTTTCACACCCCTCTGAGGGTAGACAGAGAGGAGTTATTTCTTGTAGCATTTCTTACCCAAAAAAGACATCCTTATTTAGTTTGCTCTTTATTCTTAACGTATTACTGAGAGATAAAGTAATGTGAAGAACCACCTACTTTTCAAAAAAGTCTATGTAAGAAGATGTACTCCCTGCAAAGTTGCTACAGCAGGAACACAGGAATGCACGGGCTCCAAAATATTCATAGCAAAGAATCTGTATTTTGCTTTCATTTCCACCATGTCTGTGACTGCCTTTCAGGGGGACCTTGACAGGCTTGAGAGGTGGGCCCATCCAAACTTCATGAAATTCAGAAAAGCAAAGGCCAAGATCCTACACATGGACTGTGGCAGTCCGAGGCACACCTACAGCCTGGGTGGAGCAGTAACTGAGAGCAGCCTGGCAGAGAAAGACTTGGGGGTAGTGGTTGATGAAACACTCGACATGGGTCAGCAGTGTGCGCTCACAGCCCAGAAAGCTGAAATGAATCCTGGGCTGCATCAAACAGAGCATGGCCAGCAGGTTAAAAAAGGTGATTCTTCTCTACTCTTGTGAGACCCCACCTGGAGTACTGTCTACAGTTCTGGTGCCGCCAACATAAAAAGGACACGGAGCTGTTGGAGCAAGTCCAGAAGAGGCCACAAAGTTGATAAGGGGACTGAAGCACATCTCCTACAAACACAGGCTGAGAAAGTTATGGCTGTTCAGCCTGGAGCAACCTTCCAGTATATGAAGGGAGCCTACAGGGAAGCTGGAGACGGACTCTTCATCAGGGACTCTAGAACAAGGACAAAGTGTAATGGATAAGAATTGAAAGAGGTTAAATTTATCTTAGATATTATAAAGAAATTCTTTACTATGAGGGTGGTGAAATACTGGAACAGGTTGCCCAGGGAGGCTGTGGATGGCCCAAACCTGGCATTGTTCAAGGCCAGGTTAGATAAGGCCTTGAGCAACCTGGTCTAGTGGAAGGTGTCCCCGCACAGGGAAGAGGCTGGGACTACGGGATCTTTAAGGTACCTTCCAACCCTAATATTCTGTGATTCTATGATTGTATTCACACTAGAGACAGATGTCTCTAGGGCTGTAAACTAAAAACTTGACTGATTGCTGACATCTTCTGCACAGAATGAAGAATTAAGAAAGGGGTCTGATACCAAAATCAACAAGTTGAAAAACTCCAACAAATAACCAAAGTACTGTTGAAAGAAGTGCTTATAACTTCAGAAGTAAACAGAGTGCTTGATCTCTGGTCTTTCATAAAAATAAACATATTTACTTTCACCATAGTAAATCATTTGTAATACAGATGTGAGTTGAGCTGTCTTGTTGGATGAAGTTTTAGGCTTTCAATAGAAAAAATCCAGTCCAATTTTGAGCTCTTAAAGATTCTTGAAGCAATTGAATTTTACAGTTTTTATATATGCTCCCTAGTTGATAGAATACTATATCTCAAAGCTTCATATATAATCGACAAAAAAATTTCTGTCAAGCTCAATTCTGCAAACTGAATTATCTCTCTTTCAAAAAGTAAAGACAATTCCTATAGATCAGGTTTGACTCCTGGGTAGGATAGAGCTGTTCTCAAACTCCCTGCCATTTCTAGTAAGCCCAAGGATAAATATGACTTCAATGTCCAGTACTTTAATAACACTGAGAATTTTGCTCTATTCTTTAAAAAGGAGTGAATCCACTTTAAAATAATGTTGGAAAATGTGCAGCAAGGCCTTGGGTTTATAAAAGGGATATGCTAAGGAATCAAAAAGTTTGTATAAGAGATAAGAATACTTTTGATAGTGCAATATTACTACTTAAACTGGAATAAATCTTCTTGAATCTGAAAGGAACTGGTTCACTCTGGGGCAGGGCAATCTCTATCCCCAGCAAAAGCACAGGGCAAGCTTCTTGCTCCTGCACAGTTTCCTCTCTATAACAACCAGCTGGATTCACACAGCTGTGTATGTTCTTTACCTAATGTAGATAGTCAGCACATTTTATTTTGTAGTTAACATCAAAGGAAAAATTGCATTCCATGCAGCAAATATACCCACTTTCATGGTTTATTGAAGCCATGCAGCATTTCATGACACAGGAGTGCACTGTACTGGCCAAGACAGTGTTAGCACACTCTTCTCAGGTTGCAGGATGCCTGTGTCTTCATTAGGGCACAGTAGATATTCAGCTGCCATACCACGGACCCAGGAATGGAAAAACCCTAGAGAGCATTGCTTACCTTGCTTCACAGGGTTTGGTGGGGGTTTTTTTGGTTTTTTTGCTACATGGGTACACTCAATATACCTTTTCTATATATACACACATGAGCACAAATGTTCCTACCTAGTCTCCCAAACCACGCCAAAATGGTAATAGGAAAATCATTAAGCCTATACAAACACATCATCTATTGTCAAACATTATTTTTCTATGGCACTAACTTTCTATCTAACACAGTAGTTTATCATCCATATGATAATTTCAAATAATTTAATATTTTTATCCAAGGCAGTGAAATTACAGAATGGTATTTTTAGAATTCAATATAACAGAAGGAAAGTTCGGAATTAATGAGAATAACAATGTGAGATATGGGAAGCAACTGAGGGCAGCTATGTAGCAAGGTAAAAAACCCCAAAACCAAACCAACAAAAGGGGTGATGATACAAGAAGTAGGAAGACATCTGTTAATGGGAACACCGCAAAGAGAGATCTGAAAAAATGTTTTAAAAATCTATATGTAAATCCCTTCTAGAAATTTTTAAACTTCTAAAATCTTTTAGAGGAATTGTAACATCTGTATAAGCTTTAAGAATGCTGCAAATGAGCATTTTTTCCAGATCAGTAAAGCCACAGAGAAAGAGAACAAAGAAAACAGAAAGAACAGCAAAGGTATCCAGCAGAACAAATGTCAAAAGTAAACGCACAGAAGACAAAATAAAAACCTGAATGACAGTGAAGGTCAACAAGATAATATGGAGAGAAACTTGAGGGAGAAATCAATATTGAGATACAGATGAGCACAAACTGGTATATTAAAGAAATATTGTATTGTATTGCATTAAAAGAATTAACTGTATTAAAATTGTATAAGAAGAAATAATTCTGTTCCCATTAGACTAACAAGAAGTAAGAAACATGACATGAAAGAGTCACCTGATTAAAGAATTGGCTTAGCCAGAAGGAAAGAAAGTCAATATGTTTATCGCCCATAAAAAGATGTGTTCCGGTGCTTGGCTTAAAAATAATCTAAAAAAAATAACATAAAAATGACATGGCCTTTCAAACATTTCACTTACATTCTCTATGGGAATGAAACGTTGTTGCTGGTGATAAAAGGTTAGCCAGAGAATCTAAAGCCATGGAAATATGGTGCTTGATTATACAAATTTATTATTTTAAACTACGTTAAGTAATATTAACATTCCTCAAATTTCATGACTGTTAGAAGAACTAAGGAAAACTTGAAATAACATTTTAGGTGTTCACTTTTTTGACAGAGCAGTTGTTATTTTCATTGTGGTACCTCAGATGAAGACCACTTACCGTGGTATTAATTTTATTTTACCCCTTTTTGGCACAACAGAAGCGCTGATTGGGGAAGAGGAAACAACATGGCTCACAACTATTTTTCTGTGTGTTCTTCTTTTATTTTCTGCTGACATGAGTTCAATAACTCTGAACAGATGGAGGGGCTTGACGTCACAGCTCTAAATGACAACACAACGTAACACCTCTATGCAGACTCTGTGTAACTACCAGGAGCCATCAGAGCTGAGGAGGCTACCCTGATGCTTTAATGTTGCAATCATCTAGGAAGCAAATAAACATTGCATTCCTCAGTTCATATCCACTTTACATCACATGAGAAAACTGATTTCATGTGCACTACTAAGGTGACTACAAGCCTGAAGTCTTTTCTCAAATGATGAAAACTATCATTGTACTCAATGGTCCACTTTGGCCTCCAAGCGGGAGGCATGGAGACACACCATCCATAACGCTGCTGATTCCTTTGAGAACGCATGCAGAATCAGTCTGGAGGAGAAAAGACAACGCAGGAAGAACCGTGCCTCACCAACACTGCCTATGGAGACTTTCTGCTGTGCCTTTTGCAACCAGACTTGCCCATCTCGCATCGGCCTCTTTAGCCATCAGCGCGCTTGCAGCAAGCGTGGGTAGAGCCCTTCCCAAATCTTCGTTTGCGAAGCCTAGCCATGAGTGAGTGAATGATCATTGTACCTTAAGTACTTTAAACTCATTACACTTATGGGTATTTGCTGCTACAAATAGCATATTTTCCAAAGTCCACATCTGTCTGTTAAAATCTCCTAAACTGTCCAAATGGGCTAGATTTAGAGTCACATTCTGTCTAAGGGCACGATAGAGCTATCTTGCCTCTGCTGGAGCCATTAGGGAGGAACAATTTCTTTCAGACTATTCCAAGCACATGGGAAGCAGAGGAAAAGTAGTGCACAATTTATCCCTCTTCTTGGATATTCCCCTAAGAGGTACAGCATTAAGAAAAATTCTAAAGAGCAAAGAAGGGTTAGAGTCCTCTGATTTCTCCTCACTTTTCCCTAATCATCACCAATGTCCTCTTCCTAAAAAGGACAGAGTAAGCGCGCTGTCTACAGACTCCATAAGTACAAGGTGTTTGTGGAGAAGTAGCCTGGCTAACCAGGCTGCATTTTTCTAATTGTCATGGATATTAAAAGCTCTTGCTTGAATTTTCCCCGTTACCACTGTGGAAGGGAGAAGGGAAGGGCTGGTTCACTGCCTCCTGCAGCCGAGTCCCTGAGGGGATAGCCTGCGACCAAGCTAAACAGAAAGGTAGCTGATAGCCTCTTAAATATAAGCCTAATGTCTTGGGAAAGCATTGGAGGGGGACAACTGAATTTGGCGGGGAAGGGTTTTGGTTTTTTTTTCCTGGTCACTTTCCTTTTCTCTGGCTTGGGAAGTGGTTGGAGAGAGGTTTCCCTGACTCATTTTCACTGGGGGCCGCCCGCCACTGGTTTCATCTGCTTGGGTGCCCAGCCACCGCCTTGCTGGACCCGCAGCAGCACTGGGAGGGAGCCCTGGCTCGCCCTGCACTCCGCACGTCCTGCATTCCTTCTCGGAGGACGGCCACCACTGCCTGGATTTGCTCTGGACCCATCAGGGGGCCGATGCGACCTGCAGAGGAGTTTCTAACCTGCCTTCGGAAAAAAAAAGATGTTGAGAGGTCCTTGCGCTGCCCACGGGAAAGGTCCCAGCCCGTCTCTGCTTTGGAATCGCCATCTCTCCCCTGGCTGCGCCTTTGCCTCGCCGGGGACCAACAGCGCCCCTGCCGGTCATATGGAGTAACTGCGGCCCCTGCTGCTCGGGGCCACAACTGGACCGGAGGACAAAGCGGGACTTCAGCGTTGGAAAGTTTGGGTTATGGTGTTGTTGCTTGTTCTGTTTCTTTTTGTTCCAGATATTTGTAGTAAAGAACTGTTATCCTCTTTTCCACATTTTTTGCCTAAAGCCTCTTAATTTCAAAGGTTGTGGTGGCTCAAGGAGAGGAGGGTCGTCTTTCTATTTCAGGAAGATTCCCCACTTTCCTTGACAGACATCTTGTTTGTGTGGTGGGGCTTTTTGTGTTTTTGGTTTTGGTTTTTTTTTTGGTTTTTTGGGGGGTTTTTGGGTGGTTTCTTTTTTGGGTTTTTTTTTGCTTTTTTTGTTCTTGTTAACTGAGACGTTAGTGATGGCTAGTGATTTTGAGCTGGCTCATATTCATCTGCATTGGAAAGCAATAGCCTACGTGTATCAGCAAGGAAAGGACTGTGCAGATATACCTTTCTTTCTCATTGTTTGGTGGCTTATAGCAACCATTCACTGGAATGACCACAACGTTTTTGAAACCATGCAACACACAAAAAAAGGCCTTAAAAATTCTAAATTAATGAATTTGCTGAGTGTTCCTGAATAACAGATTTACTGGTTAGGTACTCTTAAACATGCAAAATTAGTTAATTATTGACAGCAAAATAAACCTTAACCTCCCTTACATGCTCCTGGGACATTAACATTTCCTTTCAGTTTCCTCTCATTCCCTTCTTGATCATTGCTGAAGTTAACTCCATTGAACTTCATTTTGAAGTTAAAATGAAAGGATTTTCCTAAGGGATTTAAGCTGTTGTAATTAAAATATCAGGCTCAGAGAGTATAATTATAGTTTAGTGTTAAAGAAAGAAAAGTCCACTTCAGCTGTGATAGATTTCACGTATGTCTGTTTCAGCACAGAGGTTGAAGTGAGTCACAACACAAAAGTGCAATCGGTATGATACACGGCCTACACTTGCTTCTTCCTTCTACTTCATTTAGAGCACATATTGCTGACTGTGTTACTGCTGAGAGTGACATTAATTTTCCACTGTTACTTCCATAACATGAAGCAAGGTGCTTCCAGCTGACCAAGCCATTCTTATCCTCTTCTACTGCTCGTGTGCTTCTGTAGCTTGAAACTTTCCTGAAGGAAGAGTCGAACACTGAAGATTTATAACATGGAAGTGCTTTTTTTGATTATCATCTTGATGAAACATCTTGTGGGAAAGACTCCAAATGGATAATTATGTTTTTGGTTTTTTTTTTCCGCTTGATTAGTGCTGATGTAATAAATCTGCAGTTTAAATTACTTACAATTTAACTTTTATTCTAACAAAAGTTTAATGCATTATTATACAATGTTGTATAAATAAATAACCAGTGTATCTCTGACCTTTTAATAGATTTTTCCAAATCCTGATTTTCCGTTCCAGTTCATAATCAAAATGCATTCTGAAATGCTGAAAATGAAGCTATGAAAAGACTGAACAACAACAACAGCGAAATGGCTGTACTACACTGACAGTTATTTTTGCTGTTTCTAGTTTTCTTCTTGAACATTTATCAAGTGCCTGAGCAGCTCTAATAAGCAGTGGTATAAAGATCTCTAGATGTTCAGAATTTCAATGGTGAGGGAAAAAAGTGGCTTTTTTTTTTTTTTTTTTTCTTTCTAGAGATGCAATTTACACAAGGAAATATTAAAGGAATGAGCATATTCTAAGTTTTGACTCTGTTTGTTTGTTTCAGTTAGACTATAAATAGTAGAAACACTAGGATATGTTTGGATACCAAGATATAAAAGACTATATTTTATTAACTGCTGGAGGACAATTTCATTGTTTTATCTAAACAAGTTTTTCTTCTTTTACTTCCAGTCTAAATTTCAGGAGACTCAGAACTTTTAACAAATTTGGAAGACTTCTACACAATGCAAAATAACAAAATTTTAAAGAAAATGAATGATGAGTAACGCTAACCATTTCTCCAGTCTAAATTAGCACAAACAAAGCACTACAGCACTAAATTAATACAAGCCTTAATGATCTCTGATGTGTATTGCATTATAGCACCAGAAACTAGAGAAAAGTATTACAAAGTAAATGTACAGTATTTAGGCTTATTGTTTTGCTTTCCTTTGGCTCTTTTCAAAAATTCTCAGGCAAAGGATATCAACAGATGCTTGCTTAGAGAACTAGTTGCTTTGAACTCCTGAAAATAAGATCCACAGTGGATTAGTGTAAATTATTGCCCAAAAATAGGGCACAGTGGGGAACCATGTTCTATGACACTTTTATTTTCTATGTGCATTTTATGCTGTGCCTATATGTTACAGTTCTGGGGAAAACAAAACCAGCCATCTCAGGATTCCTTCTGACAGGACAGGACAAGTTTAATAGTAATAGCTAAAACAAAATGCACATATTAGTTCCAGACAGTAACTGGGTCTTCAACTCTGCTATTGCCATACCAACAAAGCATACAGGCAGCTCCCTGATGGAATACTCTCTGCCTGCACAAGCTGAGCTCATGCAAAACCACAGGTTTCTACACTGTCCCTTCAGATGGAGCTTAAGAAACAAAGACAGGGTTATCTCCCAAAAGGCACAGCTCCTGATAGCACAGGCTTTGCTCAAAGGAACAAACACATGTTGCCCTTTCCTTGAGTTGAGATAACAAGACCTTCCCAATGTTAAAATTGTTCACAGAACAAGATCAAATGAAAAGCAGTCAAAAAGAAAGTGACTTGTATTTTAATAACAGCCTCCAGTGAAAGAAAGGAAAAAAGACCCTACACGTCTCCAAAACCATAATGTGTTTTATCATTAAACAAAATCATCTGAAATTTGATGTGCTTATCCAAAGTCCATTGTCAGACAAGATTGATTTTCCCCTTTTCTGGGTCTTCGCACCGGGTGCGGGTTCCCGGCGGTGGCGGCTCCGGGGCTGTGCCGGGGCGGTCCCTCCGCCCGGACCCCGCCGGTGGCAGCGGCTGCAGCGGCCCCAGCGGCGGGCAGGGCTGAGCCCCTGAGCCCCGGGGAGAGCCTGGGCAAGGGAGGGCAAAACGCTGCCCGGCAGCCAAAGTACAGAAATGAGAGTCGCTTCCATGTCCTGTCAGAATTTTATTCAATTTATGCCACAGTACAAACTTCTGTAGGAACTAAGAATTCCTCAGGTGATATTTTATCAGCTCAGGTATAGCTCACACTGCCCTAGTTTTTGCTGATTATCAATCTATTTCCTTTGCCAATGTGCATGGGGTCATTCAGTTCTGGAAAGATTAAATCCAGTGATAATAGAAACTAGTCAAACGGCTGGTAGGGCTGTAAGTGGGTTTGTATGGCCTGTCTGCAGACATCTCAGGATCCAGTTAAAAAAATTAGGATAAATTTTAGCTTTAATGAATTGGTAACCAGGTACAGTTCATGATCATTAATTATTACATTATAGCTCCATATATAGGTCCTGGATAATAAGTGAGTTTCATTGTGCAGTATAACTACACCTGTCATGAGAAACTCCTTCTCCTAAGCCTTACAGTTCAAATGGAAAGGGAGATAAAGGCTAAGAAAAAAAGAAAGATAAAAACCAACATTCAGAGATGAAAGTAGTCACACAAGACCATGCTCCAAGGTCAATGGCAGAAGAAGGGAGAGAGGCAGCTTTTTAAAGTCTGAACCATGTGATGTTCACACTGAGCCCAAATGTCTTTGCCACATTTGAACATGAGTGGGAACAGAGATCCCTTCCTGCCTCAGCCATTAGTTGTATTCTGACCCTCAAACTCAATGCTTCCAAATGTCCCCACAGCTTCTTCTGTTTGCTCCCACTTCCTCTACTAACTCCAAGTCATTATGCTGCTGATGGATTTTCCCAGTAAGAATTATCCTTCCCATAAAACAAGACAGGCAAAACAAACAAATTGGAACATAAAAAGAAAATAATGCAAGTGCTTCAGCTACTCCAATTTCTACCTCTGTTTTCCTATGCTCTCTTGATAGGGATGGTGAGAAATTGGCACAGAGGACAAGTGTATCTGCATATGTCACATTCCTCTTCTTTGCCTGTATATCCATCTAACGTGATCTAAAACAAGCCCAGAACACACCATTTTATCCTATTGAGGAAACTACTGTGAAATCATACATTGAATCTGTTACCTTCTAGAGTCAGAGCTTTGCGACTGACTTTCACAGAAACTGGATCTAATGGGGAGAAGGATGATTTAGCACATAACATTTTGAATAGCTTTTAACCAGATACTTTGCAATTTAATAAAGTGTCTGTGCAATATTTCTAAGTTGATGAGGGCAAACCCTGTTAGGATTGAATTTTTAATTAAAATTGTTACTGCCTCTTTCCCCTTTTGGTGTCAAATAGATCATTTACATTTTTGAAATAATTTCCCCTAATATCTAAATAAATGTTCCACTTAATGAAAGCATTTAAGCAACTTTTTAATGAAAAAGTGAAATATAATACATAGGACTGAGACTAATTTTCTTGAATTTTAACACACATGTGGAACACGTTATGAACTAAGAAAAATATTTTTAACCTGATGAGCTGTAAATTACAACCCTTGGTGTATATTCAATTTTTAATTAATTTTCTTAGTCATTCTCCATAATCTTAATAGCTGCCTGAAAAAAACTGTAGATGCTTTGGAGTGGGTGGAGAGAAGGGGTGAGCAGAGATCATATATTTATATTTCTGAGATGTTTAGCAAAAGCCTCATAGCCAATGGTAATAAATAAATAAGAAAGTATTTCAGTGTTATACTCAATAGAAAGTCTGTTCAGGATGTACTTTTATCCAGAGCATGTGCCTTTATTTTCCCTCCATGAATGTAGTTAGAAATTTATTTTTTCTTAACATCTTAAAATAAAACAGTAAAGGAATATGCACTTTTCCATTGCATTTCTTGTTAAAAAAGGTTGTGTTTAAGAAATATCACTGCAGTTATTAGGGAAAGAATATACTATCTACCTAAATAGGCACATTAAACCATAAGAGTGGCTTAGGTGTTTTAAATGATTTACATACCAAATCACAATTAGGGATGAAGCCAAGTCTTTCTTTTTCTGCTCAGAAACTCTACCTCTACCAGAGCCTACTTAAGTTCTAAAGAAGCATACCATATATCTGTTGAATTTCTGAAGAAATACAGTTGTTATTTTTCTTGAGTTTTTTTTCCTCCCCACAGGCTGATGTCATATCTTTGTTGGACTGAATATTTTTAATAGCTGTTTCTGTCTAATTATATTTTACAAATACTGTCTTTTCAGAATTTTATTGTAAACTGATGTTATTGTTTATGACAAAAATAGCTTTTGGAAGAATACAGCAGATTTTTTTTTCCCACCAAAGGATACATAGCATATAAACATTTCTAAGAAACAGCATTATAGGTTAGTTCCCTGTACAGTATAACTGAATGTGATACGTGCCTTCAAATATTGTTATTTTAGTGATCCAGAGCTTGCTTGCTGGAGTTCGCAACCTGTACATTTCACTGAGCTTTTCAGGTTCACTTCACACTAATATCATGATTCCAGATGAACTGCAGTGCAAACAAGTTCCACTTCATCTCTATTAGTGCAATGTCATCTGGGGACCAATTAAATTGACCTCTATGTGGTAAGACTAAGGCCAGAGTTTCACTTTCCTTTGACTGTAAGATAAAGATGTGAGTGGTCAAGAATCTCATTGCCAAAAAAATGTACCCTTTGGGCATACATAGGAACTGTATGCATAGTAAATGCAGTTATCAAGAACATCCAAGTCTCTTAAAAGAGCCAAAATTTTGTTGAGTTTTAATATGCCTTCATGTTGTGAGATGTGAAAAGTGGATTTTTTTTTCGTCTAAACATCTTAAGCAAACGGAACTGTTCAGTTACTCACCCTGGGGTTAGGAGCAAAGCAGTTTACTCAGTCCAGCTCCCAGTGCTCACAAAATGCCACAACAGCCAGAGCAAAGTTGTTGTGTCTTTACCTTAAAAGACAATACAAGCTCTGGGCCAGCCTGACTTTTGCACAGAAGTAGCCTTCGCTACAAGTAATCTGCAGGATGGTTTGGGTCCTTACGTTTCTCAACACCCAATTGAGCAAAACAGACTAGCAGTGATTTTTAGATAATAAAACACACTCTGGATGATATTTTATATTCTGATGATGTTTAAGAAAGGTTAGAGAAATGATCTTGGATGTTAAAAACTTCTTTATTGAGTACCCAGAACTACAGAACAAATGTTGAAAGAAAGAATAGGTAAATGACAAGCGGAACAAAAACCAAACATGGTTTTAGCACATGTAGGTTGTGACATTTATCTGATATCTTTCTTTAAAAAAAATCAAGGACATTTCTTTGATAAGGATTTGTGAGATTAGGAAAATCTATTTAACTTAGGAAGGGAACAAACTAAATGAGAGACAGTAATAGCTCACATTAAAAAGTGTCATATCAGTTTCAAAGGCAGTTACAAACAAACTTTCTGAAGGGTTAGTGTTAGGTTCTGACTTAAACATTCTCATTGAGGAGCCTGGTACTAAATTCAGCCTGATCATTCTGTTGATTAGGTAACATAGAGGTACTGTCAGTGCAGGAAAAGATCAGTATCTTACTCTGAAAAAAATAAAGACCTTGAGGACTGAAACAAGGAAATGGCATGAGATTTCATAGCAAAGTGCAAGGACACGTATTTGAGGATTAATAAGAAAAATTTCCTCCTTCACATGGAAAGTCATTAGTTGGAAATGTCAGAGGAAGAGCAAGATCTAGGTGTATTAGTCAATTATAAGATTACTACGAACCATCTCTGTGAAGTAGCCATGAAAATGTCAAAAGCAATCCTAGGATTTTTCAGGCAAGGTATTTCACAAAGAAATATGGAAATATTAATGTCATTGGAGCAGGGACTCCTAATATATCACCTGGAATGCTGCATATAATACAGGTCCATCATGTTCGAGGAAGATGTATTGAATGACAGATGTATTTCTGCTGAATGTTAAACCTGAACTCACAGCTAGCAAGCCTACTTACCACTGCTGTGAAGGCCTCAGTCAGGGGTCACTGATATGAGCTGTGAGGTTGAATTAGTTATTCCCAGCATCCTTCTTCTCTTTTCCCTTTATGGAGATGATTGAATCGGTGTGTAGTTAACTGCACTCATTATTTGTAAAACACTGCATAAGGACAGCCTGGAATGGGAGCAGAGGAGAGCCACACTGATGACCACTGGAGTAGAGAGCTTCTCTTGCAAGAGAAGCCTAAAAGATCCTGGCTCAATTAACCAAGAAAATCAGTTCATTCATTCATTCAAAATGATGAAATTAATATATTTAGGGCAGAAAATTTCAGTATCACAGGAGGTGGGAGTAGAACATGTATTAAATCTGAAAGTGGTCTTCCTTACAGAATTTGAGAGTTCTGTTTTCAACCCTTCTTTGCATATATGTTGCCCTCTCTCCCACACTGTCACACGCACAGTATTAGTGCACAGACAAGGCTGCATTGTAATTTTAAATTTTATATTTTGACATTTATAAAGTTTTCAGTTGTACATTTGACTCAATGAAATATGATAAGAGCTGCATTTTCCAACTCAAGTTAGCAATATCACACTGTGTAACAGCTGCCATTAAAATGTCACCATTTTTTTCTTTATTTAGTGTCTTCTTCCAGTCTTACAAAGTAGGTAAATGTGACTGTAAAATATGAAACTCATTTTAGATTTTATCTTTGCACATATTATTTCAAAGGAATAACAGCTTCCCCATGGAAGGAATTTACAATATGAAAATATAACATTACATTAACATGTTTGACTTCTGGAAAAAACATTTGCCACAGCTGGGGAGGTCAAGCATGTCTGGAATGTTTAGCTAGAAGGCTAATCTTCACCACAACATAAGCATGGCCCATATAAAACAGCTGGGACTTGTGTTACTATATTTAAGGAAGAATTTAAGTGAAATTATGTAGTATTTACTAACAGCAGCTGTTACATTTGAATAATTTGCAGTACCTTAAATGAAAGTTACAGTCTTCAAGTTATCACTTGAAGAGTTTAGGGAAGAATAGGATGAAAAAGAAACAAAATCCTCTGAAACAGGAGGGTTCTGCAGACAGTCTTACCCTGTGGTCCCATTACACTTGGTGCATATTCTTGTAGTTCCTCAAGTTGGATATAGGTGTAGTGTATAAATGTGCACACAAGCAGAGGTTGCCTCACAACCACACTTGGAAATCTAGCTGGGTCAGCTGTCACTGACATTGCTATTCATAGGCCTAAGGGGGAAAAAAAGAAGAGGTGACTATGCACGTAAGAACTGTTTTAATTGTGCAGTTGTGCTCCTCATTAGTGCAGATACATAATTATCAAAAATCTCTCCCATTAATGACTCACATCAAAGCATTTAGCAATAGTATTTTTCATATTCCATTCGTAGTCACTGTTTAATAAAATCTCCTCTGATTTTCTCCAGTAAACCATCCTGTGAACCTTCAAAGCTCTTCCACTATTACTACTCCTATATTTTCCAGCTGCTGACTTTAGCTTTGCTGTTGATATTAGAGACAAATAAGCTAATCGAAGAGCGAAGTTAGAGTATTTTCTGTTCAAGAAATATTGAGAGTTTTAATAAACAGTTTCCACTGTGTAACTAAGTTTAGAATTTGCTAGGAAATGTTAGGTGAAAGGGGATATGAATGCTTTTAATAGTTTAGCTTGTTCCATTGCAAGAAAACAGAAGATTATGCAGAACCTTCACAAATGTACTCCACACAGGCTGGTGGGTTTTTGTACATAATCTCTGTTTCAATCTAATTAAAGGGTTTATCAGTAAGAAGTTTTCAACTATTTGTGTTTTCATCATTTTGTTTAAATTTATGTAGCATCTTTGTGTCATTAAATGATAGACCCTGCTTGAGGTTAAATGATTGCATTTTATGATTGAGATAGCTCTGTTTTAAAATACCTAGTGGGATTTTGGCTGAACAAAATGTGCATTCTGATTGTTATGTAATCATACTGAATGGAAAACCTATTTCTGTAGATTCTTATTCTGATCCATTGTCATTCAGACAACAAACTAATGAAGACTGATAAAAATAGCTCTTTTTTTTTCAAATGATCCAATCAGACCAACATGTTTCAATGTATCAAAGGCTTGGAAAGGAAAGCACTAAGAGAATGTCATCAAAATGCATACCTGCATTAAAGACTAAGATTCTAGCAAAGCAAAATGAGGATTAAAAAAATAGAACTAAATCAAACTTGAAAATAGTTAATTAAAAATAGCTTCTATTTCACAGTTTGTTTTAGTTAGAGTTTGACAGTCTTTGTCAAAATTACCGTTGTAATATCAAATATGCAAAACAAGGAAGATTTCATTTTGAAGTGTAATCTTAACAGTTAATTCCTCTTGAGTTCTGATAACTTGCGTGTAGCCACTTTGGAAGATTTCTATTAAATGTCACGTATAATTACATAAAACTTGTAGAAATTTATAATCATCATATTTTTGGATGCTTTCAAGATTCTGGAGAACCACTCAAGCAGTACTAGTCTGATACTCAGCTTTCCTGTTAAGCAGCCAGCTGCTTTGAAATTCAATTTACAAAATGTTTTTCATTCATTTTCCAAGTAATGAGTTTAAACTTGAACAAAAATATTGAACTGACTATGAGGAAATGTGGCTGCTACATTCCATAATAAAATATGGTAATTTAGCATAGTCTTTTATTTGAGGTTGTACTTTAATAGCATGCTGCAAAATTTTCATTTGAGATCAGATTGTTTGGTTTTACTTTCCTTTTGTAAGACTAAGAAAACCACTGTATCTGATTATCAAGAAAAAATACTATTTTCAAAAAAAAAAATATTACTAGCATGTGAACAATGTCATCATAATGTTATCTCTCAGTGGCTGTTTTACAAAGCAGTTATCCCAAATTTCTTATCTGTCCAAACTGATCAGCAGCTAGTCCCTTTGGTCTCAGCTGATATGTAATTAATAAATTGTGTGTATGAATCCCATTTACATGGCTGAATAAAGGTTGATCAGGCTACATTTCAAAAGAAGTTAAAGGCTCAGAACAGCTGTGCCAACGTACAGTACAGTGCAGACAAAAAGTACTATTTTCTCTCAAAATAGCTCATCAGGATCCAATAGATTCATGGCTAGGCTTTGGGATAGAAGATTTGGGAAGGGCTCTACCCACGCTTGCAGCAAGCGCGCTGATGGCTAAAGAGGCCAATGCGAGATAGGCAAGTCCAGTTGCAAAAAGGACAGTAGAAAGTCTCCATAGACGGTGTTGGTGAGGCACGGTTCTTTCTGTGTTGTCTTTTCTCCTCCAGACTGATTCTGCGTGCATTCTCAAAGGAATCAGCAGCATTATGGATGGTGTGTCTCCATGCCTCCCGATTGGAGGGCAGAGTGGACCATTGATGGCAGTCAATATGGCCAAAATTGAGATATTGATTCAGAGAGTCC
>VWZG01002758.1:0-90925 GCA_013396735.1 Grallaria varia
AATGGGAATGGGAATGGGAAGGGTTTGTGATGTGCAGGGAGAACTCTTGGAGGGTTTGGGCTATAAATCCTCCATCTCTCCATCCCTGGCCCTGCTGCAGCACCAACTCTGTCATTCAGGGGGGAGCAGAGATATTTTAGAATTTCATAGGGCTTTTTTTTTTTTTTTTTTGCTGGGAAATAGGTGTGGTTTAACCTTGTGTCATTTGTTTAGAGGCTCCGTTTTATTTGAAAACTTTTAAAAGAGAAATACTTTATAGCCAGGGGTGAGCAGCAGGAATAAGGGATGCGGGATGCGCTTCTGGGATGTGTCAATTTGGGGTTCAGGCAGCAGCTCCCTCTCCCCACAAGGGACAGGGTCCCTCTGCCTGGCAGGGGGGACAAGCTTTTTTATGCTTCCCCTGACCTGGGGAAGAGGCTGCTTTTGATTTTGGGGTCTGCTGGGGGGCCTTGGTACCAGTTACTGTGTTGAGAATAGGTGGGATCTGTAGGAACACATCCCAGGGAGATGCAAATGGATTTTTGCAATGACAAGATTTGGGCACGGGGCTGGATTTGTCACCTGGGCACCCTCCAGAAAATGGAATATTTCCAGCCAGGCAGGCACTTTGTGCCCACTCAAAAAAAATCTCTTGGAGTGTCTGGGAAGATCCCAAGTGGTCCTTGTGGGTGCCACCATCCCAAAGGTGGGCAAAGGGAAACCCCATTGGCTGCTGCAGAGAAGCTCCAGAGGGTCCCTCCATCTCCCAGCCGGCAATGGGAAGGTTCCCTCTGCTGGCAAACGCCAGGCTCTGGCCCTGGAAAAGCTCTCTGTGATTAGGCAGAGAAAGGCTTTTAATTGCGAGGTGCTTTGGGAAAATGTCACTGCGTGTACACGCACGTGATATCCTGTATTTAGCGGGAGGAAAGGTGCTGGCAGTGCTGCCTCCTATTTATAACCCTGCTAAAGGCTTGTCTTGGGACTGGAGGAAGAGCTCAAGCCTTCTCTCTGCAAGTTTTTACTCCAAAAATGAGCACCGTGTTTGGCTCCTCAGATGGGTGACTGTGATGTTGGAATATGGTGTCGTTATTCCTGCTGTCATCATTAATGGTGATGTCCTTGTCGTGGAATCGGTGGATTTCAGCTCTGTTAGAAACTGAAATAAAAAAAATAATAAAAAAAAGCTACCAGGCAAATAAAGCAGAATGGCTGTTTACCAGATGAATAAGGGGCAGAATTTCTTGAGGGATATTACAGCTCCTTGTTTTTCAAGATGGTGCAAAAGCACAAGGTAGACTAGATACATTAATTGATAAATAAATAAATACTCTTCGAAAACAGATGGGTCCCCTTGAGCCCAAAGCCATCTCTCTTGGTGTCTTCTCCAAGCTCCAGCTTCATTCAGGGCAGGGGCTGAGTGTGCCCAGCCCTGCTCTGCCACAGCCTGTTCTCGGGGCACCATCGGCGCCGGGTGGTTTTGTCACAGGTCATACATCAGAGCTGCCTTCAACCTCCCAGTTCCTCTTTGTCTTCCAGGGAAAATCCACCTCCCGTGGCAGCCTCAGTGCCTGTTCTGCTCGGGGTTTCCTTGCCCCGCAGCCAAACTCTGCTCTTCTCCCCCAAGAGGATGCATAAATCAATAAATCAGCTTTTTTTTCCCATTTTTTCGCCTCCTTGGAGGGGCCCACGGTGCTGTTCCCCAAAGCTCTCTGGGTGTAATGGGATTTTTGCAGAGTGATCTGATCCCAGGAACAGCCTGTTTGGGGGATCATTTCCAGGATGGACGGCTCCCAACCTCCTGTCTCCTTGTGGTGAACAGGCAGGAAGGGCATCCATAGGGACTTCCATCTCCCTCATCCCATGGGATGTTCCCAGCAGCAAACAGCAGGGATAAACCTAACCCTGTGCGTGCTTTGGCTTGGGAAGGTTTATCCTTCATCAGCTTTGGGCTTGGGTGGTTGAAACCAAAGGGTTTGGTCCTGTAGAAACTCCTGGAGCATCCTCAGGTTTGGCCACTGGCAAAAGTGCCCCCTCTTGTTTGTGCCAGAGCCACAAAGCTACCGAGTGCCCTTTGCTGTCACTCTGAACCTCGGCACAGGATGCAGTTTGGCAGGATTTGGGAATTTTGGAAGGATTCAGGGATTTTGGCTGGATTCGGGGATTTTGGCTGGATTCAGGGATTTTGGCTGAATTCAGTAATTTTGGCTGGATTCAGGGATTTTGTCACAGATTTGGGAATTTTGGCTGAATTCAGGGATTTTGGCTGGATTCAGGGATTTTGGCTGAATTCAGTAATTTTGGCTGGATTCAGGGATTTTGTCACAGATTTGGGAATTTTGGCTGAATTCAGGGATTTTGGCTGGATTCAGGGATTTTGGCTGAATTCAGTAATTTTGGCTGGATTCAGGGATTTTGTCACAGANCGGATTTAGGGATTTTGGCTGGATTCAGGGAATTTGGCTGAATTCAAGGAATTTTGGCTGAATTCAGGGATTTTGGCTGAATTCAGGGATTTTGGCTGAATTCAGGGATTTTGGCTGAATTCAGGGATTTTGGCTGAATTCAGGGATTTTGGCTGAATTCAGGGATTTTGGCTGAATTCAGGGATTTTGGCTGAATTCAGGGATTTTGGCTGAATTCAGGGATTTTGGCTGAATTCAGGGATTTTGGCTGAATTCAGGGATTTTGGCTGAATTCAGGGATTTTGGCTGAATTCAGGGATTTTGGCTGAATTCAGGGATTTTGGCTGAATTCAGGGATTTTGGCTGAATTCAGGGATTTTGGCTGAATTCAGGGATTTTGGCTGAATTCAGGGATTTTGGCTGAATTCAGGGATTTTGGCTGAATTCAGGGATTTTGGCTGAATTCAGGGATTTTGGCTGAATTCAGGGATTTTGGCTGAATTCAGGGATTTTGGCTGAATTCAGGGATTTTGGCTGAATTCAGGGATTTTGGCTGAATTCAGGGATTTTGGCTGAATTCAGGGATTTTGGCTGAATTCAGGGATTTTGGCTGAATTCAGGGATTTTGGCTGAATTCAGGGATTTTGGCTGAATTCAGGGATTTTGGCTGAATTCAGGGATTTTGGCTGAATTCAGGGATTTTGGCTGAATTCAGGGATTTTGGCTGAATTCAGGGATTTTGGCAGGATTCAGCGATTTTCTCTGGATTCAGGAGTTTTGGCTGGATTCAGGGAATTTGGCTGAATTCAAGGAATTTTGGCTGAATTCAGGAATTTTGGCTGAATTCAGGAATTTTGGCTGAATTCAGGAATTTTGGCTGAATTCAGGAATTTTGGCTGAATTCAGGAATTTTGGCTGAATTCAGGAATTTTGGCTGAATTCAGGAATTTTGGCTGAATTCAGGAATTTTGGCTGAATTCAGGAATTTTGGCTGAATTCAGGAATTTTGGCTGAATTCAGGAATTTTGGCTGAATTCAGGAATTTTGGCTGAATTCAGGAATTTTGGCTGAATTCAGGAATTTTGGCTGAATTCAGGAATTTTGGCTGAATTCAGGAATTTTGGCTGAATTCAGGGATTTTGGCAGGATTCAGCGATTTTCTCTGGATTCAGGAATTTTGGCTGGATCCAGGGATTTTGTCACAGATTCCCAGCTGTAGGACGGGGATGGGGCCCTTTGCCTTGACTTAAAGCTCAACCTCAACCTGCAACAGGCCAAGCCTTGGGTTGGGGGAAAAGGGGAAGGGAAAAATTTCCAGCGCTGGGAGATGCTGCTGTGAGGCTGATTTGTACCCTTAGCCACGATCATTTTGGTTCTGTTGTTGTGCAAATGTTTTAAAAATAACTAGAGAGGGAAGAAAAAAACCAACAAAACGCAAGTGCAGGGGGAAAGCACTGATAAACACAGCCTGAAATGCTGTTACAGGCAGACTTTAGAGCCTGAAATCACCTCAAATGTATTCTGAATTACCTTGAGCATATTTAGACAGATCTATTTTTCATTGCAGGACATTAATGGACTGACTTGGGGGAATTTTATTTATTTTTTTTTCCCCCTGCACAAACATTTCTGTCGCATGCTGGGAAGGAGGAGTAATCGCCCTCCTTAGCACCAGGACAAGCAGAAAGGCTTGGCAAGGGAATGGCTGCGAGCCTGGACCCTGGGGAGTTGGTTTTTTTGCAGTGCAATCCGAGGAAAACTGGAGCTTCGGAGCTCACTGGGGCTCTGGAGCCTTCTGTGATGAGGCTGAGAGTTGATTTTCTTACCTGTCGTGTCGTGCTCCGTGTGATGTTTGCACCCCTAAAGGTTTGTGAATGCCCAAGGTACCCTTTGCACGGGTTAGGATTGGAGGCACACATTGTGTGAATTCATATAAATAGTAGCAAATGAGCTTTTTCTCCCCGGCTCTGTGATATTAGGGCTCCATCCCTCTGTCAGGCAGGGGCTTTGTGCTGATCTCTGGATGAATTAAACAGGAGGCTTGAGCCTCGTGTCTCCCAAATCCTGGGTTTGTAGCTGAGTCAGAGGGTTGGGATCGTGGCACCTCCAGCTCTTGGCGTGTCCAGCAGCGGGAGGACGTGGGAATGGGGTTGGATGGAAGAGTGTAGTATTTTAATTTAATAGTTAATTTTAATAACGGCTACAAGGAGGAGGAGGAGGTTGCTGGAAAAATGCAGTGCAGCTGGTGGCCTGGAGACGGGTGGGAAGGGCTGCAGGAACAGCAGGTGAGGGGCAGGAGGAGCAGCACGGCAGATGTTGAGGGGCTGGTCCAGGAAGGTTTTAGGAGAGGAGGATGCGAAGACACCTGGTGAGATGGGCACCTGCCCCTGCAGCCCCTGCCAGGCTGGAGGAGCTTTGCAGGCAGGAGCAAAGGAGGGAGGTTTGGGGTTGGTGTCTGCAGCTCCCAGGCTGTGCTGGAGTGGCTCAAACCAGAGACAGAGCCAAAGACTCCTCCTGTCTCCTGGCATTTCCAGAGGTAGCCCTGAAGGCAAAAAGGGTCTCTGAATCTCCATCCTCCTCCTCCTCCTCCTCTCGGACTGGCTCTCTGCCTGCTTGGAGTAACTGTGAGCACTCCCTGTGTCCTCGTGATTAATGGCTGAGGCAGAGACACACCAGGGCTGCTGCTCAGCTCCTGTGGTCAGCAGCCTCCCACTCAAGCTGTGCCTGGCCCTGGGAAGAGCAGCTTCTCCTTGGATACAGGACCTGGATTTATAGAATATCCTTGGAAGCCCAGCAGCATCCCTTGGGATAGCTGGGAATTAGATGATGTCCTTTCCAGCAAGGATTTGGGTGTGAAATCAAGGCAGGTCCTGCAGATGCTCTCAGGGCAAAGGCTGTAGCTGGGGGTGAATGCCATGGAAAATGGGATGGAGCATCCGTGCTGTCCCCAGTGCTGGGCAGGTGTCCAAGCAGAGGACTTTACAGCAGGGCTGGAACCGAGAAGAAATGGGGCAGAAACAAGGTGAAATCTCTCCTCCTGTTCCCCCTTCCACTGTTGGTGCTCCACCTCCTGTTCCTGAGGTCCTCCTGCATTTCCATGTTCCCCTCCTTTTGGCAGAGCTGTGTCCCGTAGTCCTTCAGGTAAATGCTTGGTTGCTGCTGGTGGAGAGTTAAAAGGAGCAATACCAACGGTGAAACTGTGAGGTTTTCCTTTCATCTCATCCTTTCCCTGTTAGAAAGGTAAATGGAGTTGCAGAGTAATAGGTAGCTTTAATATTCTCCTAATAAAACTCCTAAAAGTAGAGTCTTCCTGCAAATATAATTTAAAGAAAAGATTTTAAGAGGACTTTTCATCTTTTAATCAGTCATACTGTTCACTTGCAAGTCCAAACCAGGGGCTTTTGTCCATTCATTGCCCTTATCTCCAGCACTTCCATGTGTGACCTTCCAAGGCTGCTGCCATTGTGCTCTTTCCAATTGTCATTTCCTCAGTGGAGCCCCATCCATGGCAGGGCTCACGGTGTCCTCTGAACATGGTTTGGGACCCCTGGTTTGAAACAGGCCAGCATAGAAGTTTGGATAAACTAAAAATGAAAAAAGTTGGAGATATATATGTGTATTTTTTTAATCAAGTCAGTAAAGTTTTGGTTGTGAGAGAGGAGCGTGCCCTTAAACCAGCGGCCTGAGTGTTATCAGTGTTGTTGGAGATCTCTGTTGTTTCCATCACACTTGCCAGGGATGGAGTTTGCCTTGGGTTGGGTGCTGGAGATGGGACTCACCTGAGCCCAGGGAGGGGATTGGCCACCCAGCAGGGTTTGGGGGTGAGCTTTGCAGCTCTTCCACACACCCTGGTGCTCCAGCTGCATCCCTGCTGCATCCCCCTAGGTCTCCCGGGCATCCCTGGGGATAAATCCATGCTTTGCAGACCCTCCTTCCCTTGTCTGTGATGGAATGGGTAAAAATGAGGTCAGCTGGACCCTTAAGGATTGAGGGGTCCAGATTGCGTGGGGCAGAGGGATGGAGACCTTGGTGGATGGAGACTGAGAGCAGAGGAATGTCTCTTGACCCCCCCCAGTTTTCCCCAGTCCCCCCCCCAGTTTTCCTTGTGGGAACTGGCCCCTGGTTGTTCCTGCCTAAAGAAGGCAACGATTTGCCGAGTAAAAGGCGAGGAAAGCGGCGGTGACAGGAAGACAAAAGAGAACATTGAAAACCACCCAGCTCCTCCAGGAGAAAGCAGTGTGGGCTGAAGAAGGATCCTGGAAAAAATAGAAGGCGTGAGTCCGAGGGAAGGGAAAGGGGAGCCATGCCAAATTCCCCTCTAATCCCCTCGACAGCAGCCAGCTAGAATGGGTTGCCAGACTTTCCCCTGAGCTTGTTTTGCTTTAGGCCGGAGATTTTTGCAAACTCTTGGCATGTTGGGAATTTTAATCAGCGCCAGGGCCTTGTTCGTGGTGGTGTTTATAAATGTGAGCAGAGGAGAAAGTCCAGATTTTGCCCTTAAAAAAAAAAAAAACAAAAAAACAAAAAAACCCCAACAACAAAAAAGGACAAACCGGGAAAAAAAAAGAAAAAAAAAAGGAAAAAAAAAAGAAAAAAAAAAAAAAAAACCCAAAAAAAACAAAAAAAAAAAAAAAAAAAAAAAAAAAAAACCCAAAAAAAAAAAAAGGAAAAACCGGGAAAAAAAAAAAAAAAAAAAAAAAAAAAAAAAAAGAAAAAAAAAAGAAAAAAAAAAAAGAGGGAAGCTTACAAGCTGTTCCCATCCTCATTCTGTCCCGGCTGATGGAAAATCACCAGCGCTTTGCCTCATGTAAATGGCACTTTATCCACTGGAAATGTGAATGCTGTCACCAGTGCCCAGGTCTGTCAAGCTTATCAGCTGAGCTCCCGAGACGGGGAGAGGCACCGGGTCCTGTTCACGGCCAGCAGAGTGATGGATAATAACATTTGGAGGGGAGAACAGGCAGCGAGGCTGACGGACGGGAATTAAGGCACCCTGTGGAAGTCCGTCGCTTATTCACTCCTAGTTTCATAGTCAGGGGAAATGGGGTTTGCTTTCCTGTTCGTTTGCTTGTTTCCTTTCACGCTTTTGGAGAGTCAACCCAGCAGAATTAATTCCTTTCTCCCCTCGCTCCCATCTCTGCGTGTGTCATTCCTCGTTTGCGCCTGGAATGGGCTCTGGCAGATTGACTTTGGGGGCTTCGGGTGCTGAGAAAAAAGAGGGATTTGGGGGTTTTCTGGACAAAACAAGTAGAGGTGTGGGAGCCAGGGATGTCCAAGGAGGTGTCTGCCATGGAGGGGCTTGAATCCTCCTCCAGAAATGCTGCCCAGGTGGAGATATTTGCATCTGAAGATATCAGGGAATGAGGGATTGCAGCCAGGAATCTGGTGATGGAAATGCCACCAAGGGCTGTGCCAGCAGCACCGTGGAAGAGAAATGGAAAAATGCTCCAGCAATGGCTTTGAAGATGTTTTTGGTTTAAAGAGACGCCAGCCCTAACAGAGGGCCTGGAGATGGTGCCTTGTAAAAAAAAGGGCATCTGGGCAATGAAGCCCAAAATAAAAGAGGTGCAAAAAGTTGATTTTATGGGAGCTAATCGTCAACTTGGCATCAGTGCATGGGTAGGAAGGTTTCTACTCTCCTGGGGAAAGAACCACCGGGAGGAAGGGTCTGTTCCCACCCAGTGGGATCTCTCCTTAAGCAGCCCCAGCCCTCGGAGGGATTATTAATGCAGATCAGAGCTGCGTTCCATATGTATGATCCTGAAATATCTGCTTCCAGAGGGGACCTCAGGCACGAGTGCTATAATGTAATGAGTTAAACTGCTTGTTCGCAGTTCCACTAAAAGCAAATGGACTGGGAATTTGTTTTAAAAAACTGGACAGAGCTTTATCGGCCAATTAATCAGGATGTATAATGGATAAATTAAAGGGCAGAGTCAAGCGAGGCTGCCAAATAAAAACCAATAAAGTGCAATCTGCAAATGGACATGACATTATGGGATGCTGAACAACAGCAGCAGAGGGGGAGAGAACAGCACATGGCCTTGGGCTGCCCAGGTCCCCAGTCGACATCTCGGAGGAAAACCCCTCCCGTGGCTTAAATTAGGAGAAGTGTTGCTGCTTGAGGGGTATCACCATCCCCAGGGTAAAACTGGAAGTTGAAGGAGCCACTGGCTGGATTCAGGGGAACTGGAGAGTTGGGAGCTGCAGAAATTGAGATTAATTGCGAGCAGCCCCGGGGGGTGAATTTTGCAGCACTCACAGGACCATCTTTTTGCCTTTTTTTATTGACATTTCTGGAAATAGCAACATTCGAGGTCCCTGGATGCCACAATCACTGCTCCGCTGCTTTTATGGGGAAAGGTCTTCCAAGGAGCGCAGGCAGGGGGCTAAAAGGAAGAGCTGGCAACCACGGGAGCGAGCTGGAAGAGGTAATTTCCTCCCAGGCTGTGCAACCTCTCCACAGTTGGTCAGACACTGGAAGAGCAGCGCGGAGCTCCTGCGGCTCCCCCAGCGCAGGGACCCCTCTGGCTGTGACCCGGAGCCATCGGGGGCAGATTGACAATCCTCCTCCCTGCATGCCACCGTGGATGCAGGATTTTCTCCCCAACAAAGAAACCCAAGCAGTAAATTGACTTTTGCAGGTAGGGTTGGGGGGCTCTGCTGCGGGATGGGGAGTGTGTTCCTTCCAGGCTGAGCTCCTGCTGTGCTCAGGCTCCACGGCCAGGTTGTATCTGTCCTTTTGGTTTAAAAAAGGAATTAGGCTTTGCTCGCTGCCTGCCACGGTCATCCTGCTTCCCTGGGCTTTGTGTAGTGCCAGTCCTAAAATTGGGAGCCCTCCCCTCCAGGTGATGGAGGCTCCATTGGGAGGATTGAGGTGGCATCTGCTTCTCCAGCACTTGGGTGACATCTCACAGCTCCAGCTGGAGCCTCTTCCAGGTCACTTGGCACATCACAAGTGTTTGATGCGTCCTCTGAAGGGACAACAGAGGTGTGAACCTGTCAGGAAGCAAAGGCACATATAACCAGAAATAGATTTTTAGTTAACTTTTTAAATTTTTTTGGAAAATGAAAGTGCAAAAAAAACCCAAAAAAACAAAAAACAACAAAACACAAAAAAACCAAACGACCCAACATGCAAGAACTTCTTTTGGGCCCTTGTTAGAGCAAAACCAGCAGGGGAACAGCACCGTCAGGCAAGGAGGGAAAGATATTTTAATTATTTGAAGCAATATTTAGCTTATTGAAAGACAGATTGATGGAGAGGAGGTGTCAAGAGCACTGGCCATGCCTTTTCCTTGGGATCTCTGGATGCCAGACTGATCCTGCCGTGCGTGTTCTGTAGCGTTGCTCCCCGTGGAGAAACTTCCATAAGGAAATCTTCTAGTTGAGAGACGAGGCCAAATCCTGACGAGCATATTGTTTGTGAGCAAACACCGACAGCTCGTTCCTCAGCTGCTCCAACGGCACAGCCATGTGTGACTTCCATCAAGTCCTTGCTCATCGTTCTGTTCCTCAGCCATTCATTCACGTGTTGCTCCCGACGATGCTGGCTTGGATTGAGGCAGGAATGTGCCTGTGAGGGGCTGATGGAACTTACAAAGGCTTTCCACACACTCATGTCTTCTTTGAAAATCCCTCTGGGTGCCTGCCTGCTTGTCCTGGGCCTTAAATGCTTGTGCCAACCATCATTTCCATGTCTTGTTCTGTGGAAGTTTGACCCTGGGCAAAACCAAAACAAAACTTAAAATATAAAACATGTTCCCAAAAGTGCAGGGAGTCGAAGGTAAAGGGGGATTTCAGCAGGTGTGTGTAGGATCCAGGCTTCCCATCCCAGGCATGGATCAACACTCCTTGTTTCCCTCGCTGGGGATCAGGGGGTGAGCGTTGTTTCAGTAAGGACGTTGGGATTGAGTCTGGTGGGTGTTTTGTCCACTGGAGGGTCTTAGAGCTGAGGAAGGGTGGAGGGCAAGTCTCAGCCCCTCTGTTCCCCTGTGCCAGCCATTCCCATGGTCCTTTGGAGGAGTGGGGGATTGCAGGATCCCTGGGGTTGTGGCATTGCAGTGGGAAAGGGAGCAGCTGGCATCCCTGCCTTGGGAAAACATGGGATGTTCATCCCCTCCTGCTGGCACGGGGGCCGAGTGGCAGCTCTTTGTCTCCCTTTCCCTGCAAGGAGGTTCCTCAGCACCCTCCAAAAGCCTCTCCTTGCTCTCCTGGAGGTGCCCAGAGATCAGGGCGTGCTGGTGGGATGGATCCCCACGGGTGCTGAGCCCCTGCATCTCCTGAGCATCCCTCCCCCAGGCAGCCTCGGTGCTGAGCTTGCTGAATAGGAGCTCTTGGGATTAGTCTCCTGGACTGGCTCTGCTTCCAGAGGCTGAGGCTCAAAGAGGATTTGCCCAGCGATAGAGAAAAATCTCAACCAGCACATTTGTTTACTTGCAAATCACGGCCGTTCCCGCGCGCCCAGGCCAAGCTTTGCGTCGTGTTTGTGAGCAGCAGAGACCAAGAGAACTCACTCAGCAAGGAAACAGCCCCGTTGGGGGCAAATATTCCCAAATTCCCATGGGGAGAAGGTAATGGCAGGGTGCTGTTGTGTCATTCACTGCTCGTGGCTGAAGATGCTCCTTGTAAGGGATGGTCCTTGCAGGGGTTTCTCCTTACCAGGGGATGCTCCTTGTCCACCTGTATCCCTCTCCTGATGAAGGAATTGCTCCTCACCTCTCCCAAGGAGCCTTCCTCCATGCCCTCATCATCTCAGGCTGCAGTGGCAGGGAGAGCAGCGTGGGAGAGGGTTGGAGCCTGGAAAATCTGGGCATGTTTTCTTCCTTTGGACAAATAGCTTATTCTCTGAAAAATTCAGTTGTGGGTCGGCCAGCGCCATCTGTGAAGCCCTGCCAAATGTGGTGAAGAGTTTCAGCCAAGACAGAAAGAAAAGGAAAAATTAAAAAGCCTGGAAAATGTCCATTTCCAAAACCACTTTGCAAAACAAACATTTCAGGTCTTTCTTTCCAAATTACATTCCCTGTTGACATGTGCCTGTTTAATAATATATATACATATATTTTTAAAGGGTTTGGAGAAGCTGACCTCAGGCACTCAGGTTGTTTGATTTGTGGCTTCTGCGTGGGAAATATTTTGGCTCCCTGGACGCAAAGATACAGGAAGAGCAGATCCAGTTTGCTCAAGGACCTGTTTGGTGCTTGGATAGTAACTATTCCCACCCGACCCCATCCAGGGCAGGATGTACAAGTCTTGGCGGGGGGTTTGGCTTCTCTGGGGAAGTGAGACAGTTTTGGGGTGCAAATAGTCCCAACATCTGCCTCGTCTGCTAAACTGAAAATTGAAATTGGGAGCCGTGCCGTGCAAAAAAGTGACTGGGTTTGCTGTTTCAAAGGGTTTTCTGGAAGAGCTGAGCTACAGTTGTTTCTGTTCCCTCTTCTCCTTTAATATCACTCTTTCCTGGTGTCTCCTCTTCCTTGGGAGCCTCAGTTTCCCATCTCTGTTTCTCCAACAGCTGTGAGCTCCAGAGGAGTGTCACCAAAACTTCCTCACTCTTAGATTTTCATGGGGAAGAGGGAATAACTGGGGATGGTTCCCACCGTGGGCCAAATAATATAGTAATTTAAGTTTGAGGAGATTTCTTGGTTGGAAAGGGCCTTAAAGCTCATCCCATTCTCCCCCTGCCATGGACTGGGACACCTTTAACTATCCCAGGTTGCTCCAACCTGGCCTTGGACACTTCCAGGGATCCAGGGGCAGCCACAGCTCCTCTGGACAGCCTGTGCCAGGGCCTGCCCACCCTCACAGGGAAGAATTTATTCCTAGTATCCAATCTAACCCTGCTCTCTTTCGATGGGGAGCCGTTGCTAATTGTCCTGTCACTGCATTAATTTGCCTGATGCTTTTAAAAACTGCTCTACCCACGAACCACTGGGCATTCCAGTAAAATGTGCCTCCAGACCAGTGAACACAGGGAGGTTTCGGAGTCATCAGCTTGCTAGAGCAGTTTATTTGGCTAAATATGCCATTGATTTGTTTGGGTTGCATTCCAACTGTGTGGGCTTTGTAAGTCAATACAACTCCAGTCCTGCTCTCGACAGTCGGTAATTGCAAGGTAGTAGGTTATAGTTAGAAAGGGCAGTGCTCTGTGTGTGTGCTCCAGCTGCGGGTGGTGGGATGGCCATCAGCAGGAGAAGAGCAGGGCAAGGGCTTCCTGGGGTGCTGCAGGGCTTGGAGAGCAGAGGGAGAAGGAGGGGAAGGGAGGGCACCACGTTTCCAAGGTGCTCGAGGAAGATAAAGAGGTGTTGTTGTGTTCACTTGGCCCATACTGGTCACGTCTGTGGGTCTCTGCTCTCTGAATGTCACAGAAGCACAGAGGGGGATGTGGTCCAACCTCCCTGCTCGTGCAGGATCATCCCGGAGCACATGGCATGGGATTGCATCCCTCCAGTGAGGGACACTCCACGCCCTCCCTGGTCCATCTGTTCCAACGCACCGTCACCTGCAGAGTAAAGAAGTTCTTCCATTACAAGTTTCCATCAGCTCCAGGTCTGTCCCCCCTTGTTGTGCCCATGACCTGTCCCTCTGATCATTTCAGGTGCTGGTTGGAGAGGCACAAAGGTGTCCGATGGAGGAGACTCTGCCTGGGAACGAGGAGATCCAGGCTCTGTCTTGGCTGGCTGTCCCTTCCCTCCATCGTGCTGTGCTGAGTGTGGTGGGTTCAGTGCCAGATCCGGGTGTTGTCCTGAATCCCAGTGCAAATCCAGTCCCAGCTCAACAGTCGTTGTGATAGGCGATTATAACACTTATTAATGGCTGCAACACCAATTGACTGACCCCAGAGTAAAATACTCTGGGTGGCAAAGGGGTTAAATAACATCCTCCTGGAGCCAAGGGCATGGTCAAGTTGGACAGCTTTTTCTTTTCCCCTTCTCTTAAGAAAATCTCTTAAAACAGACAACATAAATACTCAATTTGTCCCCCTAGAAACCCAGGTTTTTCATCAGACACCTGCAAGCTCTCATCCCCACCGTCAAGCTCCCCAAACCCGCTCAAAACTGAGGCAGAAGGATTTAAGAGGTCCCTTTCTCAGCGAGAAATCAAATATTGCTTTAAAAAAAAAAAATAAAAAATCGCTTTCTGTAAGTGCAGAACAGGCAGGTTGTAAGTGCACCCCTCCCCACGGGGATGGTCTTTGGAGCTAATCACGGGCACAGCCTCGGGGTCCCTGATTGCAGGCGAGCTCTGTGCTGATTTCACAGGGAGCCTCCATTCACTGTAATGCTGAGCCTGAAGCTCCCCCCAAAGCCAGCCCACCTTCCCATGGGCAAACACAGCCCAGCTTGTGAGGACACAGCACGGCAGGGCCAATCAAGGCACATTCACCAGCCTGGGCAGGGTCCTCTTGCTCTCTCCAGTGATGTGTAATTAGTATATATTTAGACTAACGAATTCGTGGCTTGCACGAGGCTATGCATTCAAGGCTAAATGTGCCCCTTGCAGGAAGGAGGGGGTTGCATGGGTGCTTTTTTGGGGGGGAGAAGGACACCTGAGTGGGAAGGTTATCCCTTCTCTTTGCAGGTGGAGCTGCTGCTCTGGGAGCTTGACCAGTGTCCTCAACACGCAGAGGCTTGTAAAAGCAGCAGGAATATTTGGATTTTAAGTGGCTTCCCTGTTCTATTAGCACTGTACGTGGAGAGTTTTCCCATGGGGTGTTGTCCAGTGAGGTTCTTGTGCTGCACAGATGCTGATTTGCAGCATCTGCACCCACACGTGGGTTTGTTTTAATTGCTGGTATTTATGAGCTGCCTTCCATCCAGTGTCACTGTCACTTCCATGTCCATCAAGGATTGCCAAGGAATAAATACAATTAAAAAATGAATCATTTCAGCATCTCCTTTGGATGGAGAGAAGGAAAAACCCCATGTCGCTTGCCTTGCTGCATCCCTTCACCATCCCAGCAGCTTTCAGTGTGTCTTTGCTGGTGCTGGAGCACAAATAAAGTGTGGGACAAGAGTAATCCGGGTCCCTTAGAAACACAGGGGGGAAGGAGGCGATGGTAGCCAAAGGATGGAACTGTCAGACTTGAAGAAAAGCCATTTGCAGACAGGGAGGAGGTGCTAATTAAATTAAATTTGAGATTTCTGCCACTCATTCCTGAGCAAATCTAAAAAAAAAAAAAAACAAAAAAAAAAGAAGAAACACTTTAAAAATTAAAATAATGGAAAAAAAACCAAAACAAAACCCAAAAGAACAACAAAAAGCCTCAAACAAAACAAAACAAAAACCACGAAAAGAAGATCAAAACAAGCAGTTGGGGAGGGGGTTGCTGACTAGAGGGTTTGCTGCGTTATCCACCTGGTGCTTCTCTGGGAGTGCGAGCGGCTCTGCCGGAGCCCTTTGGAGCTGCCTTCCCTTTGATGCTGGGATTGATTTCCCCCGAGGGATGGGAGAGCACTACCTGGGGAAGCAATTTATGAGTATTTTTAGCTTTGTGAGCGCCAAGGGGGATTCCACAGCAGGGCTGAGCTCTGCGTGCCTGAACCTCTCCCGGCCGCCGTGGGTTTGGTGGGGAGGATGTCCAAGGTGGGAGGGCAGGATCATTGCTATAAAAATAGGGAATCTTTAATAGCTCAGCCTCCTCATGCACTGGCACAGCTTGCCCAGAGAAAATTGTGGGTGTCCCCCATCCCTGGAAGTGTCCAAGGCCAGGTTGGACAGGGATTGGAGACACCTGGGATGGTGGAAGGTCTCTCTGCCCATGGCAGGGGGTGGAGTTGGATGAGCTTTAAGGTCCTTCAAACCCAAACCATTCTGGGATTCTGGGATTCAGTGCTGATCCATGAGAGATCTGCCCTGAGAGGGCACTTGGAGGCAGCAGTTCAGAGCAGGGAGAGGGAGGGAGGAACTTTGCTCTTGTAGAGGGCAGAGCAAACAGCTTAGAAAAGGAGGTTAAGTTGGAGGTGGTGCTTGGATTGATGGTATCCAAAAAAAGAAAAAAAAATCATTTGCGTTCAGCTCACAAACAAAATGTTTCCAAATGTCAGTGGATTTAAAATCTGGGGAAATATTCCGACTGGATTTCACCCTCTTGCCTTGGTAAAACCAAAGCAGTCCGCTGTTTGCTTTTGGGCTTTCGGGTTTGTGGCTGGTATAAAGCAAATGTAAAGGAAAGGTTGTGGGGAAAGACTGTTTTAAACACAGCTTGGAGTTAAAATCCAGCCCAAAGAGCCGGGGAATTGGCGTGTTCATGGCCCTTCTCCCTTTGCAAACCCAGGGCTGAGTAACAAAAATAGTGCTTTCTGCAGAGCGTCTCATCCATCCCTAATGATGGGGTGGGGAGAGAGGCAGCCAGAGCTCCTGGGTGCTCCTCCAAACTCTGGGAAAAGCTTGGGCTGGGGGTTTTGGATGGGCTTTTGAGCCCTGGACAGCCAGTGGAGATGATTCCCAGTGCCTGGTGTGATGCAGGTGCAAGGACCAGGCTGGGAGGGGAGATGCCCTGCTCCAGCCCCTCCTGGCACGGCTCTGTCTTCATTCCAGATGGATTTTCCCATCCTCTGGGATTGGCCTTTGTGAAGCTGAGCCTGCTGACGAGAGCCAGGGTGCTCTAATTGGCGAGGAACCAGTCCTGAAATGTCACAAAGATTTATATCGCAGCGCAGCCTCTCCAGGTGCTAATTGTGCTACAGGCCTTGGATAATGGCTCCAGGAGACAATAATCCCAGTCTCTTCTGTGCTCCATCCTCTTTTTTTCCCCCTTTTTTATTCACTTGGTGGATCTGGAGTGCTGGGAGGGGTGAGTTCTAGCGCTGTCCCCCCACCTGCCCTGCTGGGAGAGGTAATTCTGTCCTCAGCAAAAAGTGGGAGCAGGTTTCGTAAGAGTGGGGAAGAACAGGAAAAAAATGTCCCTGTGGATGTCACTCAGGGGTGGGATGTGGCTTTTCTGTGTTGCTGACACAGGAACATTTCTGGATGGATTAGAAGTGTGGATGCTGGGAGACTTCCCACAGCGCCCTGTTGTGGGACACGGAGCTTTCAAGGGGAAAACCCCAGATTTCCTCCTTCTAAGAAAGGAAAAACCTCAGGTTTGGGTTTTTTTCCCTGCAGTGGCAGTAGGTCACTGGGAGAAGCCATCTCTGAGGGTCTGATTTCGCCAGTCCCACCCGATTTGGTTAGTCCTGAGCAAGGTGGAGGCTGCTGGAGCTGAGTAATGATGTGTTTTTGTCAGACAGGACAAGTTTTTTCCTTCCCCAAGTGAAACAACAATATTGATCTCTCGCCTTGGTCAGTTACATAAAGACCATCTGCATTAATCTGATTTAATGGGGATTTAGCTGGCATAGGAGTGAACCTGTTACTGTTCTAATCTCATTTCAGCAACACACTGCTGCTTTTTTTAATACTGTTTTGCTTTCCCCCCTTCTCTGCTGTTCCAGTCTATTTGGATCAGACTTTTCCTGGCTGGTTCTTGACTCGGTTTTGCAGCTTTTCCGTGTTTATTTTTTGCCATGCTGGGTGTGCTCGGCCATCCCAGCCACTTGCAGTGCTCCCAGCAGCCTCTGCCCCTTCTCCTTCTGGGTTTGCATCCCAAAATTCGGACTGTGTCGATCCGTTTCTCCCTTATTTACACACGGGTTGGTGGTTCCCTGGGTGTTCCTGCACAAAGAGATGCTGGTAACTTCTGTGGCCAACCTCTTCTTCTCCCAGTCCTGTCCCAGAAGCTGCTGTTGCACATGTTGAGGTCCCCAAATCCAGCCCCAGAAGTGAGGGTGGGCTTGGATTTGCAGCACCAGGTTTCCTGATTGTCAATCCCGCAGCAGAGCTGGGAGGCCTGATGAGTTTTCCCACCTCCAGATGGTGAATGGGATGAGAAGTACATGAGTGTCAGGGGAGGGAAGATCAAAACCCATTTTTTTGGTGCTTCTGCTGGAGGTTGGGGAGTTGCTGGGACCAAGCAGCGAGAGGTAAATTAAAACCTTGCATTAATTCCATTAACTATGATCATCTTCTCACCAGGGATGAATTTAACTGCTCACCATTAGTATTATAATAGACAAAAAGTTGCATCAAGATGCCCATGCACCATTAACTCCACCCCACAGTGGGGATGTGTGTGATCCATCCTCTGTGTGTGGATTCCCTCTGGAGCTTCCCCGGGTGCTGATGATCCCACTGAACCCCCATCCCTTCTCCTGCTGCCTCCTTGGGTGGGAGAGCAAGGAAGGTGTTAAAAGGCAGCGCCAGGCACTGGTTTAATTTGCCAAGTGACTGGCTCGTTCCAGCTGTTCCATTAGTGGCTGCACAGCTGGATTGCTGTGCTGGTGACAGCCAGGGCTGCTCGCCTGCATCTTGCTGTTGAACCAAGTGCAGATACATCATAAATGCACAGTTGCCTTTTGTAGCTCAAGTTCCTGTCTCAGAGCTGGCAGCAGGTGGGGAACTTTGGGGGTTTGGGTCTTTGCTGAGCTCAGTTGTCATGCTGGGATGGTCAGTACTTGGTGGCACCTGATTTCTGGCGTGGTCTTAGCTCTTTGTTCAGCTCTTTTCTTCTGGAGGGGTGCTCAGGACTACTGATCATTTCAAAATTCACCTTTAAGGTAGAGCCAGACTTTTCCCACCTTGCCAGGACACTAAGGAGGTGGCCCAGAGGGTGCATCCACCCCATGGCTGAAGAGCTTCCCAGACCTGCTCTAGGAATCCTGTAGTGGGAGACCTTCTTGGAGCCAGGAGGCATCATAAGATGAGACTGGACGTGACACTCAGTGCCATGGTCTGGTAATCACAGTGGTGCTGGATCAAGGGTTGGACTTGATGATCTCAGAGGTCTCTTCTAACCCAGTTGACTCTGTGAAGCTTTGTTCTCCATGTCCTCCTTGCCTGCCCACCCTGCCCAAGTCCTCTGTGTGCAATGGGGGCTGCATTTCTGGTGTGGGGCTGAGGCTGGTGGTCCATCCCACCCCAGGTTGGACATAAACCTCCTCAGATCCACCTGAGGTCCTTCCTGTCCTCTCTACGGTGTCTTGGGGCCATCGCCACTGGCTGTGAAGTCTCTCTCAGCTCCACTGGGCAGGTCACAATCCTGGCCATGGCTTCAGGGCCACACTAGGACATGTCCTTCCCAAACCAGGTCCCCTTCTTTGCCTTTGGCTCCATCCTTGCTGCTCCGTGTATCCACACCCGTCTGTGGCTCAGGGTTTGGGGGATCCCCTGGAGAAGCCCAAGGCTCTGAGATGGGACTGGCAGCAGGAGAGGAGCAGGATGGGGCTGGTGGCACAAAGAGCAGCAGCTTTTTTCTCTCTGTGCCCCACGGCTTTGGGGTCAGAGGGAGCTCTCGGCAGCGGGAGCATAACTTGTCAGGGAGCGGGTGATTTTTCCTCCTCTTTTGCATGGATTACACTTGTTCTCTGCTTGGCCTTTTCAGCAGGGAGAGCAGTTTGGATACACATTACCTACACGGCAAAGTGTGCTCTAATTGGCCAAGAATTGGTCCTAAAATGTCAGGAAAAGATTTATTTCCCAGGGCAGCCTCTCCAGGTACTAATTTTTCTATGGGCCGCCAGATAATGGCTCCAGTGCACAATAGCTCAGTCCCTAATCAGGATACAGAGCTGTAATTGGGTTGAAGGGATTTAAAAACATTAAAGCCACATTCAAGGGGAATAAAAAAAGGAACAGCCCCACCTTTTTTCCCCCCTGCTCAAGACAGAGTGACTGTGTTTAATGAGCAGCTCCTGGCATGTCGCTGGTAATAGGCAGCAATGAAGTTGCAGCAAGAAGTCCAAGGACAATCAAGAGAGACTCCATGGCCTTGGGATGACTGGTTAGGAAAGAGGAGCAGCCCTGTGTCCTGCTAGTTGGAGGGAATGCTGAGGGAAGAAATAGGAAGGGCCAGCAGATCAATTCCTGGCTGTCACTGGCAACATTTGAGGTCCTTTTGATCATGGATCTGTGGTGGGGTCCCCCTGTCTCAAAGGATCTTTGCGCAGGAGTCAGAGGTTTAAAGTGGATTTGAAGGGGTAAAAGAGTAAAACCAGGCTCAGCAGAGATAAGTCTGGAGGCAGCGTGTCAGTGTTGGCAGGGAAGCTGCCCAAGAGGAGGTTATTGAGCATCCAGAGGTTAAAAAATCCCAGGTCCTGCCATTTTGGTGATTTTTCTGGTTCAGCACTCAGCACTGCCTTGGTAGTAAGAGCCATGAGCCCAGCCCTGTGCATCTCCAGGGTCCTCCAGCCTTGGGTGCAGAGTGAGCTCAAGGTGGTCCTCCCCATTTTATAGTTCTGGGTCCACAGTGGTGTTTTGGTGTTGCCCTGTTGCTGAAATCAGTGAGAACTGGTCAAAATCAGTGGTTCTGCTGTGGGTGAGGAGTGGCAGGAAGGATGCTGAGCAAAGGTCTCTCACACAGAGCAGAGCAAAATTGTTTACTCTTGTTTCAGTTTGCTTAGATTTTTCCCTTTCCTGCTTCTTCCTTTTACATATTTAATCCCCTCCTTTTCACATCAGACTGTTTCTCCAGTGTTTTGGGCTCTTTCAAATTCCAGATCCATCCCTCCAAAGCCCTTGCAAACGCACCGGCTCAGTGTCACCCATCCACCAAACCCAATTATGCAAGTCTGCTGGAAGTGCAGTGGTTTTTGCCCTTCAAGCCATACCCTGTGTTGAATCCCTTATCCGACTCATTACAACTTCAGGTCTTAATTTCCCCTCAGCTGCTGCACCCTTGACTCCTCTGCAAGGATCATGGGCAAGGTGACGTCAGGAGACTCACTGACGGTGGGGAAAATACGATGTCCAGGTTTAATTGGCAATGATTGTTTTGTCTTCTGCACAAAAGCAGCAAATCCCCAGAAGCTGGTGAGAGGAGCACAGCTGTTTATGGTGAACAGAAGCCGCTCCTTATCTCCTTGTAGCAACCTGTCTCCAGGAGATCACGGCTTAATTAACTCGCGTGTTATCGAGAGAGAAATTGTACAGACATTGTTAAAAAAAAATAATATTAAAAAGTTAAAAAAAAAAATAAAAAAATAGGACAAGATAAAGTGGGAAGGGAGGAGGTGACCTGGGAGCCAAGTGGAGTGAACCCTATAGATAGAGAGCCAAGGCATGTAGCTGGTGGTGGCTGCTGGAGGCCATGGGTGGATTTGTTTGTGATGGATAAGCCAGGCTGTCGGAGAGGGGACACTGAGCCCTTGGCCCCAGGTGTGCTGTGAGGGTGCAGGACAGCGATGGGCTTGCCCAAAAATGCACACCTGCTTTTCCACTGGAGGGAGTTTGCATGTGCTGGTTGGAAAGGGACCGCCATGCACAGCTGGAGCTGGAGCTTGCTGGGCAGCTCGGAGTTGTCCTTCCTCAGCCAGGCTGTTGGATGGGGAAGTGCACTGTGCTGCTGGTCCTGGTCTCTCCAGCCCATGCCAGGATGGGAAACACCACTCAGCCTCAGATTTCTGAACCCCTGAATGGTTTGGGTTGGGAGGGACCTGAACACTCATCTTGTTCCAATCCCCTGGGCATGAGACACCTTCCACCAGCCCAGGTTGTTCCAAGCCCTGTCCCACCTGGCCACCAGGGACGGGGCAGCCACAGCTTCCCTGGGCAATCTGTGCCAGGGCTTCCCCACCCTCACAGGGAAGAAATTCTCCCCAATATCCAGTATAAAACTCCTCTCTTTCAGTTCAAAGCCTATGGACAAGGATAGATCCCAAGTAACTATATAGGCCAGTTATTTTCTTTCAGACCGGTGTGATTAGACCAAGTGCCACTTGCAGTCAGCAGGAGGGGAGAGCTGAATCCTTCCCAAAGGTGCTTTTCTCTGGGTAAATCTCTTTGATCCCAAGTCATTGACCTTAACCCTGGCTTTGGCAAGCTTTCCATCCATCCCAAGACCAACTGCCCCAGCTGGGTGCCGGTGCCTTGACCCGAAAGGGTCCCTCCAGAACCCAGGCAATGGTCACAGCAGTGCAGATCTCCCTGGGGATGCAAGGAAAGGGAACTGTGAGGCAGCATCTCAGCGAGGGCTGCGGAGTCGCTCAGAGCACAGTGCAGAGGGAGATTCGACAACCTCTCCCATTCATTGCTCAAAGTGCTCCACAGATCAAAGCCAGAGAGACAATAATACATTTTGAACTAAGAACATTAATTTGTATC
Source organism: Grallaria varia (assembly GCA_013396735.1). Lineage (NCBI taxonomy): Eukaryota > Metazoa > Chordata > Aves > Passeriformes > Formicariidae > Grallaria > Grallaria varia. The sequence continues at coordinate 21,519 of VWZG01002758.1, forward strand.
CAGAGCATTTTAATAAATAATTTTTTTAAATCCAGTTCAGCCCTGTCATCTCAAGCCAATTCCATTTAATATCCAGCCCTTGGACTGACAGGTTTTTAACACCGTAATTAGCATGTATGGCTCTTAAAAGCCTTCCCCTGTATCTCAGGCCTTCTCTGCATTACAGCATCTCCTCTCCATTCCTCCCAGCCCCCTTTTCCGATATTGTTATTCCATTTGTAGTTGTTTATTGTGCCTGCTGAGACAGATTAAAGACAGGAAGGAGCTGGAGAGTTGTTCTTAGGGGCTCCTGTGCAGTGTGGAGTAAGGACAGCAGAGCTCACGGATTCCAAAGCCAGAGCCTTGCATCTAAAACCGTGTCTGATGAATGGAGGTGGTTTCTGAAGCATTTCATTGTTGTTTAGTTGGGTCTTTTTTGTTTGATTTGGGGTTTTCTGGTGGGCTTTTTATATTTTATTCTTTTTTTTTTTTTGAAGGGGAAGAGTGAGGAGCACCAAGGGTTTATTTTTCCTTAATGAAAGCTCCTGTATAACCACATATGAGACAGAACTGGGGCTTAAAAGGAAAATAAGAGAGGTTATGGAATACTTGGTCATATTGTAAAGCTTGGCAGTGCTGGGAAATATCCTCATGTGTTATGGAGTAGAACAAAGCTCCTCGTGCTCCATCCAAGGATGAAAGCAGGTCCGGCAGAAGCCAAACACAGCCCAGTCCCCTCATTCCCTCTTAAGTCTTTAAGTGGGATGTAGATTGTCTATAGCACAGACACACTCAGATCTGAGCCTCCTCCATCCAGCAGAAATTGCTGGTGAGTGCTGGAGCCTTTGGGCAGTTCCCGTTTGTGTGCGGGTCAGATCCACAGGAGGAGCAGGATTTTGTTTTCCTAAGCCCCAGCGGAGTGTGCGTGGGGGGAACCAGCCCTTGTCCAGAGAAACGGAGACACCAAATGCTTCCTTGTAGTGATTTTGTTCCACTTCACTCTTGGCTGAGGATGGGCCCAAAGCGAAATCCCAGCTCTGAGCAAAAAAGCCTGAAAACTGAACCATCTGAAAGCTCCCAGCCTGCGGTTGCTGCTTATCTGGGATGGGTATCAAACTGGAAACCTGTGTGTCTTCTCTGCAGCTGCCCCAGCCCTTTGGAGCGTGATTGTCGTGTCCTGCAGAGGTGTAAGCCCCGTGATTGTCGTGTCCTGCAGAGGTGTAAGCCTCGGGGGCACCCGTCTGTCTCTAAATCTGAGCATTTCTGGGCTGCAAGGCTTGATGCTTTGCAGCCAGCACTGTATAACTCCCAATCTCTCCAATTACCCGGGAGCGAGGCAGGCGTTACCCTTCCAGGTTTGCCACGGGATGAAAATCAAAGCAAGGCTTTGAGACAAAGCAACGCCGAGCCCTGTTTTGCCATTCAGGACATGCTCGTGTTATCCATATTATGTGAGAAGTCAACGGGGAGGGCACTGAGGCCAACGTGGATCTGAGGTGCTCACCAGCACATGGATGTCGAGGTGTCAGGTTCCCAAAACCCCTGGTAGACACCCAACCCTGCAGAGAGTGGATCAGTACATTAAAGCGCAGCGGAGCCAATTTGGCCTGCAAAGCCCCATCCCTTTGCTCAGCCCTGGGATGCCCAGAGCTTATGCAATGCAAATCTGCAGAAAGCAGGAGCAGAGCCCTCGCTCTGACTTGTTATTCCAACCGCAGCACCTCGGCAGCAGATGCTTTGCAGAGGGACACTGCCCATCCCCGGCCATGGCGCGGGGCCACAGCTGATGGCTGTGACAGGACGATGGCATTTGGCACCTTCTCTTCTCCAGCTTGGAGCTGACCAGGTCCATAAAGGCTTGCAATAAAGTTTAGGGCTTGTGCCTGGCTTATTGTTGGCACTTGATGGTTCTTCTCGCTGCTCCAGTGGTGTTTCTTGTCCCTGGCTCCTGGCTGGGTTGCAGCTGCAGCTTGTTCGCCCTCACACCGATGGGAGCAATTAATTCTGCGAGCCTCAAAACTTGGTGTGGAGTTATGTCCTGGCTGCAGTTTGCTAAAACCACCCCCTCCCCTCTGCTTTAAGGTTGGGTGGAGTCACTGCTTTGGTTCCTGCTGCAGTTCCTCCTACCCTTTGGTTTTCAGGTGGCCTTTTTGGAGAGGGATGTGAAAATTCCCCCAGGAATGATGGGCAAGTTCTGCTTTGTGAAGCCTCGCTCTTCTTTCTTTCTGCGGCCCCTGCAAAATGTCAAGCACTCTTTTCCTGCTCTGTAAGTGCACACACTTACCCAGGTTCCTGGTATTTTGAAAGCAATTCCCTTTACTCTCAGTTGGGCTGAGTAGGAGGTACTGGCAAAGGTGTGGCTGCCCCATGCCTGGAAGGGTTTGGATCTAGTGGAAGGTGTCCCTGCCACGGGCAGGGGGTGGAATGAGATGAGCTTTAAGGTCCCTTCCAACCCAAACCGTTTGGGGTTTCTATGATTTCTAGGCCTGATTCTCAGTGCTGATCTGGAGCCCTTGAAAACTGGAGCCTCAAGATACAGATATTGCAAAAATGAGTGTTTTTTTGGTGCGGTGGCCAAGATGAGCCAGTGTGACTGTCTCCATTTCCCCTGCTTTTTGCCCACCACACCGGGAGCTCTTACAGGAGATTTGGGCCCAAGACATTGTGTTTCATAAGCAGGTTGTTGTCTCATGCACAGGGATTTCATCTCCTACCCCTGGCATCACTCTGGGCTGGTGTTATTTCAGCCATGAGCCACACAGGGTGAAGGTGACACTTTCCCTTAATCCCCAGCCCCAGAGGTTGGGTTTGACATGGGTCAGCTTTTGTACAAAACAAGTTAAAAAGCAAACAAACAGTTGAAAGTTGAGCAGGACAAGGAAAGTTCAGGCTGCTTTGTAATGTCAAGGTGAGCAAGGCGATGGCATTTCGTTGGAGATATCCGGGACTCAGGATCTGGGATTAGTGTCAGCTCTTCTGTGGCAAACTAAATTAGGAATGCAGAGGCTGTCTCTGTTTATGATACGGGGTTGTTAGGTGCTTCAGGTACTGTCATTCTTATTTAAGGATATATTTAAGGATTAACAGTAAGAAGTCCAGCATTAGGAGGAGAGAAATGAATGTTAGTGAGCTTAGGCTTGGAGGGCTTATTTTTGATCATCATCATGTGAGCTGCTTTAGGAGAGATGAGCTCCAAGATGGGGAGGGCGGGAGGGGGGAGGTTCTTGTATTTTTGCAGGAAAAGAAAACGTTTTGCAAGTTTGAATAGAGATCAGAACTCGGCAACAATGACGGCTACATGAGGGAAGCTGCATAACCCCCTGAAGCCGGTGCCTTCCCTGGGCTGAGGATCTGGCTCACAGCACCCAGCCTATTTTTAGCCTCTTTTTTTTGTGCCATTTCTTTCTTCTGGCGCAGAATATGCACGATCAAACAATGTCCACGGATTTCTTTGTTGTTTGAAATCATTCCGTGTTTTTAATTGGCATTTTTGGAGTTTCGCCTTGGATCGTGGCTGCCTGCAAGTAGGTTACATTTGCTCTCTGTTGTCTCAGGCACTTGGGTGGGCTTGGAGAAGTTCCCTCCTGATCCTGCTCCTTCCAGCCGGGCGCAGCACAAAGATTTTGTTGCTGCCAAACATTTTCTTACGTGTAAAACTCCACGTTTCCCTTTCCCGGGCTATGGCTTGGATATTTGCTGCCCACGAGCACCTGGCACCAGGGAAAAGCTGCTGAGGATTCACAGCTCTTGACATCCCAAGATCTCCTTATTTTCAAGGCTTCTCTTGGAGCAGAAATGGGCACAAAGATTGGATCATTCGTGCAATGAGTTAAGTCGGCTCTGATGGCTGAGAGGCAGGGGGAGGGAGGTCTCACCCTTCTTCCACCTCTGTTTTAAGGAGTAGCATAAAATGTACATCCATGTTTTTGAAGTCTCCATGATTCTTGTCTTCTTTTTTTTAAATTATTGTTATTTTTAAATATTGTGCCTCTCAGGTCCAGTTTGTTCTTTGAGGTGAGTGTGGGGTGTGTTTCAGCCCTTTGCAGTGAGCCCTTTGCAAAACCCTTGCTGGATGCTGAAGTGGAGACCCCAAGACTCTGGTCCAGAGCTCCTTGAGTGCCAGAGAAGAGGGTGGTCAGGCTGAAGGCAGGGGATAAAAGTCAAAAAGGTGCCCAATTTTGTGTTAAAAATGCTTAACCAAGCTGGACAACTAGGGAGTCTCCATTACTTATGTGCTTCCTGAAGCTGAAACAATTGCTATTATCCCCCATCACTTTGCATGACCTACATTTGACTTGAAAGCCTCCTGCTAATGATTAGTTTGAATTTCAGTTTAAAAATAAACACATTCTTATTCTAGGTTTTCAAACAGGGGGAAAAAAAAAAATAAAGCCCCTGGATAGATGAAATCCCCACCTTTTCCTCTGATTTTCGGATGCACGGGGAAGAAGGAGTGGGTTTTGCTGCGCTGGGTGCAGGAGAAGGGTTTGGATGGAATGAGACCACTGGGCATTTGGCTGGAGAACCGCAGGAGCCTCAGTGCTTGGAGGATTTGGGCCATCTGGATAAACAGGGTCAGGCTCGGCGTTGGCAGGGCTGAGGCAGCGCGGTGGGATGGGACAGCTCGGCCTCGCCGGAGGAGCTGCAGACAGCAGTGCCCAGAGCCTCTGGCAGGAGGCTCATCCCATCCCTCTCCCAGCTCTCCAGCTCTGCCCACGTTGTGCTGCTCCTCCTCCTCCTCCTCCTCCTCCTCGCTGTCCATCTGCCTGCCCGGAGCATCCCGAGGCATGGGAGGGAGGCAGCGTTGGGTCAACGCCTGGGTCTTGGCAAGGGGTCGTTGGGCACCCAACGGGTCGGGTATTAATTGGCAGTCATGGGGAAGAGACTTGTGGAGATGGGATCTCCCCTGGAGAGGAGAGGAGCAGCTGGGCTGCATCCTGTTGGCAGCTCCGGGAGGTGGATCCGTGGTGCTGGCAAGGCTTGGATCCCATCCTGTGGGATGATCCAGTGGCAGCATTCCCGTAGGGTCTGTGGTGGTTGTGGTGCTGGAAACACCTCATCATCTGCCTTTCTCCACGCACCTCAGGGCTTTCTGCTGCCACAGGCAGAAAATGCAGGAAGCTGTCATGGTCATAATGCTTATCCAAACTCCCAGTGTCCTCATTCAGTCATTCCGTGTCCAAGCCTTCCCCTCTATTTGTTGGCATCTCCTTTTCTCATGGTGTGGTACCCTGTGCACACATGTCTGATGGGGGTTTGGGGGTGGTTTTTGTGCTTTTAAGAGAAATAGTGAAAGGTAGAAGTGCCCAGAGGATCCAGAGGACCTCCCAGAAGGTCCCTAGGAGATACATCCTTGCCTGGACCAGGTGGTCCCTTCCCACCAGGTACTTATCCACCCCCATCCCTCTTGCTCGTGCATTCAGCCGTCCCAGTGGGTTGGATTTTTGGAGTGCGTTTTTACAGGCAAATCTCACAACACAAGTGGCTGCACCTGGGTAAAAAAAAGAAAAAGGCCTGGCTTTCTGTTAATCCAGAAATCCCCTGAAACACCTCTCCATGCTGGATGGCACCACGGGGGTCATTCCCGTTCTGCTCCAAGCTGATGATGTGTGTTTGTGTGCCTTGAAACAAGACAATTCCTTCTTGTTGTAATTCTTTTGTGGCAGATAAATTCCGATGAAACTTTACAGAGGCAAAACCAAGAGAGTTCTGTGGAAATTAGTGTGAAATCCCATAGAAAAGTAGAGACAACGAGGTGTCCCTGGTGGGATCCCACAGGTGACTTTTGCCACCCACAAGAAGGGTTTTATTCTCTGGTTGCTTCAGCAGCACTTGCCCATAAGGTGAAATCCTAAGTGATGCCACTTCAGGTGCTATTTTTATTCAGAAAAATGTCAAATCCTTTCTCAGAACTTAGTGACTTGTTGTCTTGGTAATTTCTTGCACGACTGGGATCTATAAAAATTCCCTATTTTCTTGGCACTAGGCTTTTCTCCTCTATTTTGGATGTAAATATTTTTTAGAATCCAAAAATAAAAAATAAAAGAAAAAGGGAGCTGCTTTATTTCCATAGGTGGTGTAATTTCCCCGCTGGAATGTTTCCTATAGGGCTGTGCAATCAGGTTTATGATCCTGGCCCTGTGTCCTTTGAAGAGGAGTCCTTGTACACCCAGATTGTATCTGCCCTGTTCTTTCCCCATACACTGGTGCCTAATCTGAATGCTGGCTCTTGGAAAACTGGGAATCCAGTGCTGAGCAGGGTTATATCCATTGTGCATTGAGTGTGGCAGCTCAGAGGGAAAACTATGCTGTTCAGTGGTTTGGGGTTTTTTTTAATTTCCAGCAAAGATGACATTTTCAACAACAAATAGTCGCTTTGGGAATAATTGTTTTCCAAATTTGAGCCGTTGTGAGTCATCTGCAAATAAAAAAACCCAAATAAATTACAGGGTGCTTCTGCTAACACTGAGATGTTCTGCTCGAGGGAGGTTTGGGGTTGGTTCTGCAGTAGTTCAGTCATGTCGCCTCTCCACAGAGGAGGTTTCTGCTCCTGCCCTGCCCTGTCCTAGTGGGGTTGGAAGCTCCAGCCAATCATGGAGGCCACTTCCACAGAATCACAGAGGTTGGAAAAGACCTCTAAGGTTACTGGGTCCAAGGATTAACCCAGCACTGCCTGGGCCACCACCAAGCCATGTCCCTGAGGTGGGGATGGAGGAGGTAGAGCAGAGCCTTGCTCTCACCACGATCAGTGTTGCGTCAGAGTCCACGTGCCGAGGCTCCCTGCAGGATGCAAGAAGTCAGGGTGTCTTTTTTTGGGTACTCCTGCCATCGTTCAGACTGCTGGGCTCTCATGCACTTCAAGTGAGATGCGAGGGAAAAGCAAGGCAGGAGCTGCACGGCCCTTCTTGGGAGAGAGGGAGATGATGAGCGGCGTCTTTCCAATCACAACAAGATCCCCGGTGTCCAAAAGGGGCAAGGCTTGGGTATAAAAGCCAGAGCTGCCCTAATAAAACATTTGCTGGGGTTTGGAGACCTGTGTGCTCTGACAGGGTGCATACATATTAAATGATCAAAGTTTCCATGCCTTCGGAGGAGCCGCCTGCTAATCCAAGGCAACCCTTGGGCTTTGCTCACCACTGACTCTGCAGGAAAGCAAACGCTGCCTCTGTTTTCCTATTTAAAAGATCTCCGAGCTAAGCTGGATGGGTCACAGTTCAGGCTGCAATAGGATCTGGCCTCTTAAAGGCTTCGGCAAAGGGGGAGCTTGGGAAGGCAGGTTGGAGTTGAGGATGGATTTGGCTCCATCTCTCAAGTCCTGTCCTCCTCTGACCCTCCTGCTGGCTCTTGGTGCTGCCCCTGGTCTCACCCCTTCCTCCTTCTCTTACCCTTGCTGTTCCCCTCCCTAAATCGCTCTGTCCACATCTCACTGGCCAACCCAAGGGCTCTGCCAGCTTTTCAGCTCCCAACCTGAGTTTCAAAGTGCTGCCAGTGCATTAAAACCAAAGCAGAGGGGGAAAAAAAACCCCCAACCCAAACAATCCCACTCTCTCCGGATTTATAAACCGAGGGCACTCCAGCTGGAAGGTGCCGAGGAGGAAAAGGAAAACACAGAGCCCCCGGGGCGCCGTTTTTCAAAGCCATGCAGCCCTTTATTTGACTGCCTGCACTTGTTTTAGCTGTGCAGGGGAGGGGAGCAGGGAAGAACCTCTCAGGGTGCTGGTTCGGAGGCGCTCGTGGTGAGCTGGCTCAGCACCCCTGCAAACCCCCAGCTCTGCCATCGTCTGCCTCTGCTGCACAGCAAATACTTCACCTCCTGCTTCTCGCTGCTCCAGTGGTTTGGGACTGATGGGTTTGACTTTCCACGTGGTTACAGCATCTTTTCTGCTTCTCGAGCATCTCCCGTGTCTTTCATGTAATTCCTTAACTCGTTTCCATTTGCTGGCGGTGGCTTTCTTTTAAGGTACTTGAATCTGTTTGATCATCAACAAATTTCTCTTTCTGTTCCTCTGATAAAAAATTAAATCTGGGCACTTTCTGAAGGCTCTCCCTCCCCACCCCCCTTTCTCTTTCTCCATCCGTGCTCAGTGGGAAATCAACCCTTTTCTAGGAAAAGAAAATAAATAAAAATTACGAGTTCAAAGTGTGAGATCTCCTCTTAAAAAGAAGAGGGTGAGGAGAAATAAAAAAACCCCACCATATATTCTTACAGATGTGACATCAAAATGGGAAACTATAAAGGACACATTTTCAAAGGCTCGTACAGGGACTGAGTTGGATCAGTAGGAGACAGGCAAAGTCTCTTCTGGTGCTTTGAAAGCCTGTTCCCAAGCCACCACAGCCGTGTTGTTTTAGGTGGAATGCTGGTGCTTCTCCCATCTGCTGAAGCAGGAGGCAGCTGGATGGGGAGCGGAGGGCCCTGCGGTCCCTGTGTCCCACGGAGGGGTGCAGATGGCCTTGGGACAAGAGGGTGACACAGCAGTTGGGTGCTGGGGTCACCAGCATCCCCTGTGTCCTTGTGTCACCTGGGCACCCGTGTCTGCCAGCAGAGGCATCTCCTTCCTTGCTCACCACAGAGGGTGTGGTGGGAGATGGAGTAGGATAGAGCGTGGCCAGTCCATTAGGAAGGGATGGCACCTGGGGCAGGAGAGCAGAGCTGTGGGATGTCATCTCCTTCTGTGTCCTGGGGATGGCCACTGTCATCTGGGCTGTGGGGATGGACAGCAAGAGCTGCTGGCTCTGCCAAGAGCTACCCACGTTTGGGGGTTGCATCAGGGCAGGGCTCAGGTGTGGCGTCACCTCTGGTTTCCCACCCAGCCTGGAAGCACCAGTGGGAAAACGTCCCAGTGATGCTGTGGAGCTGCAGCCTGGGCTGTGGGTTCACTCTGGCGGCTGGGAAGCAGCCGGGCAGTCCTGCGGGGTGGCAGATGGATCAGCAGCACACTGTTACCCAGGTAACTGCCTTTCTTCCCCTGAATCCTGATGCTTTGGTTTCTCACCATACCCTGAGGGACTCTGCTCCTCATTCCATTCCAAACCATTCCACCAGAGTGGTGGCAGATCAGCTCCCTCCCTCCCCAAAGGGCTTTTTGCCCACCCCCTGGGCACAGCTGAGGCTCAACCCTCGTGTCCGTGGGGAGGTGGAGATGTCACCCTCCACTGGGACCTGCTGAACAAGCTCCTGTGGGGCTTGGAGCAGCCAGGATGTTCCCTGGGGGTCTCATCCAGCCCCACAAGTGCTCATGAAGGGTGGGCTGTGCCAGGGGTGGTTTCCTGCAGGCAGAGGCTGCTGGACTCGAGCAGCAGCAGTTTTATTGCATTAATTGAAATTAAAGGAGCTTCCAACTGTGTGTGAAACCCTTTGGCTGCCCCAGGACAAAGTGGGCAGTGTCAGGGGGAGGCAGTCAGGTGCAAACCGAGCTCACCTCCACCTTTGTGTGTATTCAAGGTCAGCAGAGCATCTCTGCTGCAGGCAAAATATCCACGGGCACAGGGACCAGCCCCGTGCTGTCCAAGCCTGGATTGGGCATCCCTGTTTTCCTGGGAAGCTCATAACAGCAAGGAGAAAAGCCCCACAGCTCCCAGGAAGCAAAAGTTGCCCCCCAGCACTAGGCAGGTGGTTTTCACGGGCGCAGGAGGCTTTGGGAGGTTGGGTGATGTTTCAGACAATAATTCTTCCTTTGTCACTTCATCCCCTCCTGTGCCTTTCCTGTGTTATCCTCAGCGCAGTCTCCTTTCCCAAAGATTTTCTCACCCCATTACTTCCCTCAGTGCTCCTGGAGCATCCTGGCTGTCCGTCGTGGGATACAAACGTCTGGAGCCCCTGGCTGTGACATCCAAGTGCTCTCAGCGACAGCACAGACACCTGCCTGATGCCATCGATTATTTATTCTGGGGAGGAGGAGCTGCAATTAATCTCTGCTTGTCTTTAGTGCTTTTTGTTTTCTTTCTGACTGCTGAACTGCTCGTGTGGAGGGAAAGGGGTCTGCCTAAGGGTGGGGAGCCTTGCCTGGGGAGGAGGCACCAGGAAACCTTTGGCTTCTGGGATGTTCCTCTTGTCCTGGAGTGTCTCTGGTCATCCAGCACTCGGTGGGGGGAACGAAGAGGGAGATTTCTTGGTTTGCAGCTGATGGTTAGGGCCAGGAGGTGGGCTTGCTGAAGTTTTGGGGCTGGTTGTCTTGCCATGAATCTCTTGCTCCTGCTCCGTCACCTTGGATTAATTACAGTACAATGCAATATACATTTATATGGTGTCTGCACAAGTGTCTCAGGGCCCTTTGCAATCTGAAAAATCTAATTAAGGTGCAGCCTCCAACATGAATGCTTATCACCAGAGTGTGCACAGCGAGAGGAGGCCACGTGCCTCAACCCAGAGCTGGATCCACACTCTCCTGGCATTATTAATTACTCACAGCTTGGTGTCCGAGACACCAATCGATACCACAGGCCTGGGTAGATAGAAGACTTTGAGTGAGCGTGAGGGAGCTGGAGATAACCATCAGCTAGAAACGTGGTGGAGGCTGTTCTTGGCCCGGGTGGAGGAGAAGAAGTCACTTTGCAGAGACACGTGTGGTAGCAACAAGTGTTTTCCAGCGACTTTGGTGCTGGAAGGTTGTTTATTGATGGAGAAATGCATGGTTGATATTGAATTTTGGCCTGGGGAAGGTCCTGCCTTGGGGGATTGGGCTGGTGATGGACGTGGCATCATTACAAGGGGCTTGCTGCAGAACTTATTTGGCATTTTCAGTTGGTCTCGTGAGTGGCACCAGCTGTTGGGAACACCCAGAAGGGAGGGAGGGAGTGCCACAAGTGTGACAAGAGCATAAATAACCAAGGGAAAAGGGAAAGGAAATGTGAAGTGGCCCTTTAAATATGAGCCTCCAGAGCCCAAAGCCCAACTAGCGTTCCCTCAAGTATTCAAATGAGATTGCAGCATCAGATTGGTATGCATTAGGCTGGTCTCAATGAAAATTAACATGTAATTGCTTCAAATGAAGTAAGTGAGGAGGTAATCTGTTCTTAAATTGGATTCGCAGGATTTTGTGGTACCATAATGCAGCTGTGAAATGAAATATATTTTAAGGATGATGTCCTCAAGGGTAGAGGGAAGGAAAGGGGGGTCTTTTCTGGGAAGGGTCCTTTTCCTCCCTTGCTCTGTTGTTTCTGGTCTCATTAGTGCCATTTTATAAATGAGGAGAGGGTATTGGTGCCACGGCGTGGCCGGAGAAGGTCCCGTTGCTTTTGGCTCCATCATGTTTTCTTCCTTGACGTGCCTCCTGCCCCTTCCTTTCCTTGCCTCTGGTTCTCCACTTTCCTTGCTGTGCTGGTGCTTCTCCAGCCCCTTGTCTCAGGGACAAGTCCCCACCCCATCCTGATGGGAGTCACGAGGTGAGCACTTGAACTTTGTGTGTGTGGCAAACAACCTTCTGGTTATGTGGCAGGGGAAGTTCTGGCTCAGTGGTCCTGAGTGTCTGTAAGATGTGTAGGTTCTTCATAGAGAGCTATGAGGAGAAAGATGTCAGAGCAAGAGGCACAGCTTACCTTCTTCTCTGGGCTACTCGTGGTCTTCTGCCAAAGGGAAAGGTTCTCACCCCATCCCCCTGTGACCCAGCATGGCACTGCAAGGCTTGGGAATTCATCCCCAAAGGTTTGGGATGTCCTGCTCCTCCCACACAGCCTTGTGTTGCCGGGACCACCTCTCTTATTTTAATTTCAAGGCTTTGCTGGTTGTCCTCGTTCTGTCCATCTCTCCCCATCTGCCAGCACGATGAGCTTGGGCGTCGTGGTGAAATTAGAAGTGTGAGGGAGAGCTGGTGTAGGAAGGGGATGTTGTAACCTGCAATTACTCCCAGGTTAGAATTATAGAGATGGTGTAGTATATATAGATATAGTATAGATAGCTAGGGAATATATAGCTAGAGAATATATAGATTGATATATATGGATATGGGGTATATATAGGTAGCATAACAGCATCTATTTGCTACATGACGCTGTGGCTGCCCCATCCCTGGAAGTGTCCAAGCCCAGTTGGACAGGACTTGGAGCAACCTGGGCTAGTGGAAGGTGTCCCTGCCCATGGCAGGGGGTTGGAATGAGATGAGATTTAAGTTCCCTTCCATCCCAAACCATTCCATGGTTCTATTAGACCCAGCTAGTCAGGACTAGTGCGAGTTTCCCCCATCTCCACATCACAGCGCTGTGTTTACAGTGTCCTGGGCAGCTCTGCCAGTGCCTTCAAAACCTGATTCCTGATCTTGTGCCCTGCCCGGGGTGAATTTTTCCCCGTGTTGTCCCCAGCAGTGCTCTTCACGCCTCTCTTTGCAGCACTTCTCCCTCCCTCTTGCCCCCTGCTCCTCCTCTCAGAGCCCCGCACTCGCAGCATCCTTCAGCAGCCCCCAGCTCCCCTCTCCTCCTCCTCCTCCTCTCTCCACAGTCCTGGCAGAGAGCGCTCACCCCTCACCGTTCCTGTTTTGTGGCTCAACGTGGAAGGGAAAGCCACTCCAGGGGTTATTTCCCACTCGTGCTCGGTTAAGTGCAGCTCTTCCTTCGCAATACGCGCTCAGTGCGGTTGAGCTCGGCGGTGCCTTGCCTGTGCGCCTGGTTAGACGCCCTCCTCTGCCACCCGTTGGCATCGATGGCATCGCCTCATCCCGGGGCCATCGGTGTCCCTTGGAAAAGAGGGGCCAGGATTTATTCCGGGGGGCACAGCTCGTAATGGAGCGAGTTCAACGCCGGGTATCGGCGGCGGCTGCTGCGAGCGTGGTCGGGAGGAGGAGAGCGGGAGCTGCCGGAGGGGCTGAAGGATGGGAAGCTGGGGTGGCTCCAGGGCCTGGAGGAGCATTTTTGTAGAGAAAAGTTCCTGACAAGGAGACAGACCCACAGTTCTTTGGAGGCAGAGAGAGGAGACGACTTCTCTGCGCCCCTTCGGATGAGGAGACTTTGTTTTCCAGGGTTCAAACTGCTCCGTAATGCTTGTGGGGAGAGGATGAGATCATTACGGAGTTATTTTCTTCCTGTGGCATTTTCCACTCCTCTCTTTGAAGCTGCCAGAGCCTGGCCCTGGGCTGGTGCCCTCCCAGCAGGAATGAGGAGCTTTCTGTAAGCAACCCTGGAAGACTGCCAGGGCTTTCACCCGAATCTGTTTGCCCGCTGGCTTCCAGGAGCCCCCCAAGCATTACCTGGGCTTTGGGAACATGCAAAAGGAGAAAACCCTGAGGAATAAATGTCCCGCAGCTCAGGGCAGGATCCTGGTGCTGCAGGAGCTCCCCGGAGGGGTCCATGGCATCAGTAAAGGGTCCGTGACCCCGCACAGCTGCCCACGGGCATTTTGGTGCTGGCGTCACCCCAGTTCCCTGGTGCCATTAGCACTTTTGGAGGGCACCCAAGCAGATGTGCCGGGAATGTGATGCCCACGGGGTGGGAGCTCAGATCAAGGCCACGCATCCTCGCCGTGTGGTCTGGGAGCCACTGCCCTCATTGATGTTTTGTGGCACGTGCCGAGATGCCGAGATGGAAGATGCTGTAGATGTGCAGAGCCCTGTTGTTAGCAGAGACAATAGGAGGATAAATAGAAAGGCTGGATGAGCCGAGCACGGGACTTGGAAAGGTGCTGGTGCACTGCTGCATTGCAGAGAGATAAAGACTTTTCCAGACAAGCCATCCCTGCCTGCTGCATCACGACCTGCCTGCTCTGCACCAGCCCTCGGTGCCGGCGCTGGAGCCTCCCGGGATCATCCGGATGCCCACGGAGGGGCTCGTGGGATCCGTGGCTGCTCCATCAGCAGCAGCTCCGGCTCTTTTTGCGGCTCTTCCTTCCTTCCCAGTCCGGTTTCCTCCTGTTTCCTTGGCATTTGCCAATAACCGTGTCTAAGGCAGCACACTGGGAGTTGTTTGCAGCTCTGAGAATCCCGGGCAGTGAACCAAGGCAGATCTTTTCGAGCCCAGTATTATTATTAATGTAATTAGTGTGAATCATTTGCATGTATAAACTTTCAATTGAGGAGATCAGGTACTTTATAAACATGAGTTAACTCTCACTCCCTGGCAGGGGGGTGCCAGATTAAAGCCTTGCAGAGGGCAGGCATGAAGGGCAGGGACTTGCAGGTGGGAAAGGCAGGACCTCCCAACCCAGAGCCCTGACTCCCTCTGCAACAACCAACATGAAACTGGCTGGGCAGGGAAGAGGGGGAAGCACAAAGAGGTTTTATTTTTCACATATGTACACTGCTTTTGAGCAGCTCGGTGTGATATTGAAGAGGCACCGGGGTGGCAGCTGACCTGAGGGCACCTCCTCACCTTTGGAGATGCTCCAGGTGCTGGGGGGGAACAGGAGGAAGGCACCAGCCCCAGCAGGACCCCCCTTTCCTGCTGGACCCTGCTGTGGACTTAATCACTGGGTCAGCTCCTGCCTGGCAGGCACCAGGCTCCCTGGACAAGGAGGAGGTTTTTCGGTCCTTTGAGCCTCCCTGTGCTGTGAAAAACCCCTCTGGCTGTATTTTTGGTGGCGACACATCAGTGTGAGCTCGAGGGATGCCCTCCAGCTGATCCTCCAGTGCGGGTGGAAGGTGGCTGGGGTGGTCCTGGGGCACAGGTGAGGAGGGGAATGCCAAGAACCAAACACAGCCATTGGGCTGAGCCTCCAGCCCCTGGGTGACCACTGAGGGCTTTCAGCAGGACAAGCCTCTGGAGGGCTTTGATCCGGCAGGGATGTTGAGGTGTGTTGGAGCAGACGGTGCTGCAGTGGGTGTGTGCGAGCGAGCCCCGTCGAGGTGTGCAGGGAAAGGGAGCAGATGCTGTAAATCCTGCTGAAGAAGGGCTGGACTGGCAGAAATCGCTGGTGCATGACTTCACCCAATACAGCAAACAGAGGGAAACCAGGCTGGGTTGAGAAAATGAGAGGTTTGGCTTGATATTTAGCAGTAAAAAAGCTTCCAGAGCACATTCTGCGTGACTCCCACACCTCTGGCTGTCTGTGGTGTGCTCACCCCAGCATCATGGGATCATGAGCAGTGCCTCTTCCACAGTCTGACCCCACCTTTCCCTTTGCTCAGGAATTGATGGCCAGAGTTCTATTCTAAACATCATAGGAAAGTCTGTGAGAGTGAGGAAGCTGTGCCTGACTGCGATTGAGTTGTTCACAGCCTGGCCTTTAATTAATCCTAATAAATAACAATAAAATGCAGTAATCACAGAAATAAATCTGAGATGTGGAGCTCCTGCCTCCGGCAGCGGCTGGTTTAGTTGATCATTTATAGCTCAGCTGGTGAAGCAAAGGCTGGAAGGTGATGCCTGGGACATGAGATGCTGGAGACAAGGCAGGGCCAGAGCCCCTTGTCCCCTCCCCAGCCTCAGTGGGAGGATTTGCACTCAGTTTTAACCAAAACCCCAGGCTTATCCCTGATTTCCAGCTTGGTTTAGCAGAGACATAACTCCGCTGGTGTGGAAGAGATTGATTCAAAATCCAGAGTTGTCTGGGAATTACTGACTTAGGCTGGGAAGAAAAAGAGAAGACATCTGGGCCTGGTACCTTGACATAGCTTGGTGGTAGATGTGGCACTTGAGGATGTGGTTTAGGGGTGGGCTTGGCAGTACTGGGTTAGTGGTTGGACTCAAAGGTCTTAAAGATCTCTTCCAACCTCAAGAATTCCGTGGTGGTCAGTGCCATTGCGGAATTCCATCAGGTGGCTTGGATTTGGGAAGGTGGTTTCTCTACGGTGGGCATGCAGTGAAAATTAGGTGGTGGTGGAAGGAGAAGTGACCTCAGGGAAGGGCAGCTTGGTCACAGCCCAGGTTGGGCCACCACACTGGCTGGGGTGAGCCAGTCTTAGCCCTGTCCTTACCTCCCCGTGATGGAGCTTGTACCCTGATAATTGCCACGAAAGCAGCAATCAGGTTGGTAATTTTGCTGAGCTCTTTTCAGTTCTAATTAACATTATTCATTTCTTGTGTGTCCTGCTGGGTTGAGACAATCTGTGCTCTCCAGCCCAGCCCTCTGGAACACCAGCAATCTGCATAAGAGGCAACAAAAAAAGTGCTGTGTGCCAATTACTACACTTCAGTAATTAAAAACCTCCTTCCCCCCCACTGCCAGCCCACCTCTTCTCCCGTCATTTGCTGTGTGCAAACTCATGAAAGCAAAGAGAGGAATTCAGGAGGGCATGTCAATTCTGGCATGTGCCATCTGTGTCTGTGCTGGCATTGCAGGGAAGTACCAGGGGCTGCATGAGGCACGGGTGGGATCAGTGGTCAGGGCGCTCATCTTCAGCACCCTGTTGCTTATCTATCCCTGCTACTTGTTTGTGAGGCTGTTTTGTCCCCGCCAAGGGCTTTGGTGGCACTTTCATCCCTCCTCATCTTTGTCCTTGTGTCACCTGAGATGGCAGAATCCTTATGGCATTGCTTTTCCTCTTCCCATTTGTCTTTGAGCGGTGTCCCTGCAGCAAGGGCTGTTGGCTGCATCCGTGGGACCCTTGGGCTGCACCCGTGGGACCCTTGGGCTGCACCCGTGGGACCCTCAGGCTGTGGGGATGGTGGTTTGGGGGAGAGCCACCAGTCCCTAAAGCATCGACTTGGTAAAAGAAGGTGGATAACAAAGCCAAGAAGTTTTGGCTGCAGGAGATGTTGATGGATCTGGAAAGGGCAGCACCAGCCTGGATCCCATTTGCACCCACCAGTGTGGGGAAAAGGCAGGAACAGGTGGGTTGGAACAGGTAGGGAGGATGTGGACATGCAGCTCTTGTCTTTTGGCAGTGCATTTAACTCTTAAAAGGCCCAAATTTGTGGTCATTCGTGATCATTTGGAGTCATTTGGCAGCAGGGAGCAGAGGGTCTGTTGCAGCACGAGGAGCTGCATCTCTCTGCAAACCAGCCCTGCCTGGCCCCAGGATGATGCGGCAGTGGTGAGTTAGCAGAGCAGTGTTCCCATCTCCCAGGGGAGAAACTCCAAGGCTTGGGAGTCTGGGTTTGCTGGAATACAAACAGCAGAGAGAGGGAGCAGCATCCAGAGCAGTATCATCTCCTCCTTTGCTGGCTGACAGCGGTTTTTCATCTTCCTGGAGGAGAAGTCTGTGCCGTCTGAGCTGGAATGAAACAAGGATTAAGGATCTTGAGAGAGAAAATTACCTCATCTGTGCTTAATTGTTTTTAGATCATCTTTTTTGGAGGCGAGCGCTGTTTGCCGGCACCCCAAGGACCTCTCCCTTCCCTCCCTCCCTGGCACATCGTGGGGCAAGAGGGAAAGTGAGAACTTCCAGCGAGGTGGAGGAGGCATCCCAGAGCTTTGCACCTTGCCAGGAGCGGGGTGGGAAGGGAGGCTTGGAGGTGTCTTTGCTCCCCACCTGTGCCTGGAGCGCAGCATCCTGGCCAAAGCCAAAGCCTTTCCGCTCGGCTGCCTGTGCGTGGGAGAGGAGGGCTACCCATCCCTATGCCAGGCTGCTGGAGAGAGGAGCTGCTGCAGGAGGGAAAAGGGAGCAGATGGAGGGGCTGGAAGAGTGACCAGCCCCGGCCACGGGGACCCCGAGCGGTGCCCGTGCGAGGAGGAGCAGGGTGATGCTTGGAAGGAGCACAACCTGCCCTCCCCTAAATAGCCCGGTTCTTCCAGAGGTCAAAGCGCCTCTTTCCCAGGACCTGTTTCAGTGCTTTATTATTAAATATATATATATATACATAGGCTCAGGAGCTTTAAGAGGCAGAGAAGAATATAAAATAGTAGCTTGAAGGTTGCCGATCCCAGGGACAGAGAAGCGTGTCTGGGTGATAAGAGGAGATTGTGCCTGGGTGCTGTGAAGGGCGAAAGCACTTATTTCACTGTTGCCTCATGCGTTACCTGAGCCCCGTTGCTTTTCAAAAGCACTTAAATGCCCATATGATAGGGGGGAATGCTTGGATTGCACACTGTCTGGCTCCATTATTATCCAAGGATCTCCAAGCTGATGCATTTCATGAAGAAAACCGGCGTGGAGGAGGAGAGAGGAAATGTATATTTTTAGTTCAGCCTGCTTACAGGTCCCCAAGGGTAATGCCTGCAGAAGGGACTGGCCTCAGAAATTCAAGCCACATCTGGTTTCTCATCACCCGGCCCTGGACACCCCTGTGTTTGTGCAGAGGAACCACCACAGGAGCCTATTTCATGGTACCAGAGCCAACCACCAAATATCCAATTCATTTTATTTGTGCCCCATAGGTCTGAGCTACCAGCAGAGCTGAGATTTGGAGTTCGGTAGACTAAACCCATCCTCTGGGAAGAAATTTCCAGTTTAATTCAACTTGAACAACTAAACTCTCAGGTTTTTTACTCGAGTTGTAATGCAGCTGAAAGCAAGAGCCAAGTTCTTGGTGTTCAGCCCAGGCTGAATCTATTGCTTTTTTTAATGTAGATCATAAAAATCTGCTCACATTTAATTTATTATTATCGTAATATCATTATGGAACAGCAGTAAAATTGTTTAATTTATCAGGTGTTTTTCACACCAGAGTGGGAGGATGGTACAGGAATTGGGTACTGGCAAATCAGGGGTGTCCTGGGCTGCAGACAACCCCTCTCACCTTGGGCCTGTCTCCTCGTGGAGGTCCATCACCCCTAACTTCCAAATGTTGTGTGTTGAGGCTGACTGGGTTAATTTGGTTTCTCCTGCAATCACTGGGGCCAGAGATACCTCCCAAAAGAGGCTGGGTGAGATGAGATAACTTGTCCCCCGGCAGGTATCTGTGTCTTATCAGTAGTGAATGTGGGAAGAGAAGTCTCTCATCATAGAATCATTACAGTTGGAAAAGCCTCAGGGGTCATCCAGTCCTACCATTCCCCAGTACTGCCAGGTCCTCCACTAAGCCACATTCCCAAATGCCACATCTACAGGACTTTGAAACCCCTCTTGGGATGGTGAGTCCACCACTGCCCTGGGCACAACGTTCCAGGTCTTGACAACCCTTTCAGTGAAGAAATTTCCCCCGATAGCCAACCTGAACCTCCCCTGGTGCAACTTGAGGCCATTTCCTCTTGTCCTATCTCTTGTTATCTGGGAGAAAAGACCTTCCCCCACCCACCTAAAACCCTGAAGACGTTATAAAGACCTCCAGTGTGGAGGGAAGGGCCACAGTCCCTAAAGTTTTGGGATAAGTCTGCATGTCACAGGTATATCCATCCTTGCTGTCCCCTGCCCTGTTAGTGCAGTCTGGCATGTAGAGCCCCTTGAACCTCTTAAATTCCATGGGGTCACTGCCTGTGGGACCTCCCAGGGGCTCTTTTTCGGTGCCTCCCGAGTTAATTTGCATCCCATCCACTACACAAGTCATGAAGTGGTTTGAGGAAGGATATAAACAGTGGATCATAGGCTGAGTGGTTTTATGCAGGGACATGATCTCCGGAGCCAACATCCTGCAAGGCACAGCCAGGTCCTGACTGCTTCGTAATCCCAGACTTTCTCAGGGAGAAGCAGGGATTTAGCTGGCTGGGGTGGGCTGTAGGTTTCTGCTGCCTGGAGAGGGGTTTGGGGCTTGGCTGGGGGATGATTCTTGGCAAGGAGGTGCTCAAACCTTGCTGGGGAACCTGGACTGGTGGAGACCTTTGGGAGGAGCAAGACTAATGTGGACAGGAAAATCATCTCCTTCAGGAGGAAAGGCCCTTCCAAGTTTGTGCTGTGCAGGGTCTCAGTCGCTTGGTGAGACTGAACACAGAGGATTTCTACCTCCAAAACATCCCTGGACAAGTGAAACGCTCCGCTGGGTTGAGGTGCAGTGAGGGAGGTGCAGCAATGCAGGCTATGGGTAGGGAAGGAAGGGCTGACAGAGGGGACACATGGTTGGATGCTCAAGGTTTCTCTTTAGAGGTGCGTGTCAGAGCTGGCTTTCTCCAGAGATCAATTTTCCTCAGTCCTCTGGAAAGCAGCACAAGCCGTTTTGCATTTCTTTGGCTTGCAGGGTTGTGAAGGTCTGCAGAGAGAAGTGATGGGCTTGGGCAGGAGGTAACAACCTGCCTCCCCCCCCCAAAAAAAAAGTGTGGTTTGGGCTCAGAGGGGAAAAAGGTCTCAGAGCCATGTGGTGAAATGGGCATATCCCTGAAATCTGGTGCTTAGACACCCCACAATCAGCTCTGATTGTGTCTTGTTTGTGAAAAGGAGTAAAAGGGAACAGAAGAGTGAAAGGTGCTTTGGTGGCTGGTACTGCATGGCTTTGACCTCCCTGCATCTGAAAACAGTGTGAAGCTCTTGGGCAAAGCTCTGGAGCCACCGATTTAGGTGGCTATTGGTGCCCTGAGCACTTCAGGTAAAGTGCTGACCTTGTCCTCCTTGGACACTGAAAGCACTTGGTCTCTGAAACTGCTGCTGACAGCAAAGCTAAAAGTAGCTCCCAGAGGACCAGGAGGGCCAGGGAAGGGGGGGAGAGCTCCCAAGAGCAGCACACTGATGGGTCACCTCTCTGCCTCTCCCCAGGTGCTCCGTGGACAACCGAGTGACCCGAGTGGCCTGGCTGAACCGCAGCAGCATCCTCTATGCCGGCAATGACAAGTGGTGCCTGGACCCTCGGGTGGTGCTCCTGGCCAACACCAAGACCCAGTACAGCATCAAGATCCACAACGTGGATGTGTACGATGAGGGGCCCTACACCTGCTCCGTGCAGACAGACAATCACCCCAAGACATCGCGTGTCCATCTCATCGTGCAAGGTGAGAGGCCAGGAATTCACGGAGGGGTCTGGGCGTGGGGCTTTGGTTTCTGCTCCTCTTGCCCTGGTGGCTCCTCCCGTTGCTCCTACACAACTTGGTGCATACACAGGGCCTGACCAACAGGTTTGGAGTGTCGCAGCGAAGCCGGGCAGTGCATTTATCCAGCTTTCCTGGCATCATCCCAGGGCTCTGCTACAGGCAGCTCTGCCTCCCGAGGCAGTCGCTGGCAAACCCCTGTTGCTGTTTTTGTTGTTGTGTCGCGATGGTTTTTTTGTTTTCCACTCTGGAGGCATTACTTGAAGTAAAACTTGCGTTGGGGGAAAAGGCAGATCTGGCAGATTTGTGTGCTTTGCGGGGGTTTGTGTGCCTAGCAACAATTTGTGTTTGTGTGTTGTAATTCCATACTTTTGGGAGCAGGAGGAGGAGGAGGAGGGGGAAGGCCAGCATGGGTTGCTGGAGCACTTTTGGTGGCCAAGTGGGTGCAGACATGCGCTCTTCAGCAAGTATGTGAGCACACGTGGGCTCCTGAGGGGAGACAGACAGGCGTGGCCACACGTGATGGTCAAGCAGATGGATGTTCATGGAATGTAGCTCCTGTCTCCATGTGGCAGGATGTGTGCTGGACAACGAGGAGCCTCGTGGTGGGACATATGGGGCCTGGTGAGCTCTTAGCCTCAGGGAAGATTAATGGAAAATTTCTAATCCCTTGCTAGCAACCTATTCTTCCCTGCTGCTTCTTCTGTGATTTGGCCAGGAGCCCTCTTAACATGACAGACCAGCCTGAGTATTGGAATCTCGTCTCGGGCTAATTTTCGAATGCTGATGGATGTATTGATTTGGAAACAAGCTGGGTTAAAAAGGCATTGGTCTTGTACACAGAGTCGGGTTGAGCTAATCCGCCGTCGATATGCCAGGCCTGAGCATTATTGACAGCCTAATGAATAGAAAGGGGGAAAAAACCCAAACCCAGGGTCTTGATTTTCCCTCTTCCCTCCCTTTTCATTTTCCCTTTCCTCTTCAGGCAATCAAGCCAGCTAAACAGAGCCGGACTTTCTCCATCTCCATTAGCCGTGGAGGGGAAGTGGATACATTCCCAGCCCGGGTTCTGCCTGTTTATCTTGCAATCTCTTATTACCTGCCTGAGTTTCTTAAGCCAAAGTCGATCACCTGTGAGTTCTGAAGTCGCTATCAGATGCTGGGCTGAGGCAGGAAAATTTCTGTCTGTTCTCTTCTGATTCCTGTTTCCTGACCTAAATTTCCTATATCACCAGACATCCAGGTCCATCCCTCCCCGTGTCTTGCTGTATCATTAGGAAGAGATATTTGGGGGCTGGCAGAAAAGGTCAGAGCTTAACTCCTTGCAGTGGTACAGTTAAGTACAGGAGGATTCAGTGATGGGCTCAGCCCTGTAATATGCTGAACATCCTCATTGCTGCCGGGGGAAATTTCAGCTCTGGAGAGCGAGCCCCCTAATTTAAAGAGCTATTGCTTGGCTCACCCAGCCCTTTCTCAGAGCAGGACATAAAAGTGAATGTCACGTCCAATTAAAGGGAAACCTACCTTAATGACCTTGATGGAGATTTCACAGGGGTGCCAGGATTAACTCTCCTGCCTTGGAAAATGGGCTCTATAAATATGCATTCTGGAATAATCCTGGCCAAAATGACATTCAGGTTGTGGGAAGTGGTGCTTGTCCTCTGTCCCGGGAAAGTGGGGTGTCTAAGCACCAGATTTCAGGGATATGCCCATTTCACCACATGGCTCTGAGACCTTTTTCCCCTTCCTGCAGCCTGAGAGGAAAAGAGGAGTGGTGAGAGAAGATGGGAAAGGGGGTGACCCCTTTTAAACAGGGTTACTCCAGGTGCAGCCAGAAAGAGGGAGGTGTTCAGGTTGTTCTAAGCAGGTCCTGACTTCCCCTTTGCTGCACAGGGAAAGGGCCTGGGGGTGCAGCTCTGGAGGCAGGAGCACTCCAGCCTCTCAGGATGCAATTAAATCATACCCTGGGGCACGCTGTGCTCTCCGAAGGGACTGGCTGCAGGGGCCAAGGAGCTCTTCCCCTTCCAGCCAGGATTTCAGCAGCCTGCTGCTCCCCAAGGCAAGCATGGTGGGTGCCCATCAGCCACAGTCCAAACACCCTCGGGCCATGCCGTGCGTCCCTCCTTGTCCCCAGGTTTAGGGGATATCCCTGGGAAACAGCCTGGATGGGTGGATGGGAGAGAGTGAGGAGCTCTGGGGCATTGTGTTGGCCAAGGGATGCTGGAGGGAAGTGGTGATACAGGAGAAAGAGAGAAAAATAGGAGAGGGATAGGAGTGGGAGAGGGAGCTTCCTTTAGGGAATGAAACTTGGGAATAGTCCCCTAAGGCAGTGGGGGAGAATCAGCTGGAGACACCCAGAACCCAGGATGACCACCCTGCTGACCATTCATTTCTGGGTTGGCTCTGTTGATGGCCAAGCTCCCAAAATAGGTGGGTAGAAGGCACCTCAAGAGCTAATTCAGCCCATCCCCCTGCAACCAGGCAGAGGCATCGCTGCCAAACACTTGTGAAAGCTATTCTTGAAAACCTTTAACAAAGCAGGTTCTTCAGTGTCCCCAGACGATCTATTCTCCTGCTTCGCTACCTTTATAATTAGAAAATGTATTGCTAATATCTAACTTAAAGCTTCATTGTTGCAAATGAAGTGGAGTTTTTTTCTCAGCCTATTCCCAGCGGATGTGGGGAACAATTGATCAGTGTCCTCTGCAATAACCTTTTGCTTTTGGGAAGGTTGTTATCCTGTAGCCACCTTCTTTCTGAAACCATCTGAGTTCTGTTTCTCCTGCTTTTCCTCATCGGTCAGGCTTTCAGAAACACTTGTCAGTCTTGAAATCCTGGTACAAAAGGGAAAAAGGTGATTGCTGCTGCTTCAGGAATAGCAAGTCGGTGCCTCTGTGCTAATGTGGGACAAAGGAGCCCGGGAATGAGACAACAGACCCTTGGCACTGAATGCATCAAAGTTCACACTTGCTATTTTGGGGACTGCTCTAAATGGGGTCAGGCTGGTGATGCCAAGTTGATGTGAGCCAACAACGGAGCTGCCAAAAGGACAAGGAAGTTCTTAGCACCTGGATCTCCTCTCCCAGATTCCAGACAGACCCAAAATGAGCAGCTCAGGGAGCATCCGTGTCATCAGCAGGGTCTGGAAGGTGGCCCCACTCCTTCAGCACTCATTCCTTCTTAGGAGGAATTGCCAGGAGCAGACAGAGCAGCAGGAAGCAGCACTGCCTGTGTTTGGAGGAGCCTGGATGGACCCTGGGGAGAGTGAGGTGTCTCTGGGTGTAAATCCCAAAGAGACAAAATCCACTTGCAACAGGCCAGCTCTGAACTTGGAGGGAGATGGACACCCAGAGTGAGAAAGAAGATTTAAGCCCCGTTGACCTCCGAGGGGCAATGCTTCCCTTTTCTCTCCTCTCCTGTATCCCACCCGGGTTTCCTCAGCAAGTCCCACTTCTTGCAGCAGCTCAGCCACGGCCTCCCCCTTCTCCCTTCTCCCTGCAGGACACTTCAGCTATTTAAGCTGTTTTCCAGGCTCCTGGGTTTAAAAGAGAGAGAGGAGGGGGGGAGAGGAGGAGGAGGAGAAGGCCGATATCTGGAAAGCTCTTATTTGTATTGATAATAAGCCGTCTCCAATGTGTGCCTGCACAACACTCCCACTGCCTTGTAAGATGCATTAAGGGAAGTTGGCCTTATCTCAGCGCGGGAAATGGACTTGGGGAAGAAGGCACAGCGCCTGCCAGAGTTTAATCTCACTTAGGCACGCGAATTTGCATGATAGAAAATGGTGGAATTTTAGTGCTTAAAAAGAAAGAAAGAAGGTGAAAAAAAAAAAAAGGCAAAAAGCAGGCAACTGGGGGATATTAGGCTTTCTCGCTTCTTTATCAGTTTCCCTGGCTGTATCTGGCTCTTGCTGTTGTCACTGGAGCAACTAATCACCCCTCCCCTTTTGTTTGGTGTAAATGAGTTTTCCCACTCTTTTCGGAGCCCAGGTTAATCTTCAAATCCTTGCCTTTGTCTGAGAGTTAATTACCTGCTCGGTGGAGTAGTGGGGGGGGACTCTGGGCACAGGTGGCAGGGGGTGACAGGGGCAGAGGTGGCATTGCTGGTGGCACCTCTCCCTGTGCTGGGAGCAGCCCTGCCAAGGTGTGTGTCGGCAAGATAAAGCCAGCAGTGGGGCTGCAGCACCTGAGCTGCCTTTGTTTCAACAACCAAACTCTGCCCAATTAATTTTCCTTTGATGCCACCAGCCCCTTTCACTCATGGGACAACAAGAAGAACTTTTTGTGGCCGTTCTCCTGCCTTGGTGCAGGGCAAGCAGAGGGGCTGGGAGGAAGGCTCAGTCCCAGCCATCATCATCACCTTACCGTGGGTCTGGGCTTGTCCCCTGTGCCACCAAAGCCACCAGTTCTGGGAGAAAAGGGATTTGCCTGGGGCTGTTGGGTAGGTTAGTTCCAGGGGATGTGGAGATACTGGTCACGTACAAAGCCATGAGCTGGAGTTTCACACGGGACAGGATGTTTGCCCTGCTCCTGGCATGGCTTTTCCTTGTGTGTCCACACCTTTTGCCCAGTTGGAGCAGCTGTTACTTCTAGAAGGAATAGCAGGGTTAGATAATACCTTCTAAAAGGCATGTGAGGAGCTGGAAGAGCCTCCCCAAACGGGCAGAGGGAGGAAACCAGCGGCACGACATGGAAATCCTCCCTCGCCTTGCCTGCTCTTTTGACTGATGTGTTCCTTCCCCAGCTCTCTTTTGTTGCTAATCACCATCCCTCTGTCAAAGCATCTTTCCCGTTTGTATCAGGCCTGTTGGGGAGGACTGAAGGTCTCCCACGCGCTCTCACGCACTGCCCTAGTTTTTTGGCTCTTTATCCCCATTTTGCTCTGCCCCCGGGAGCATCTCTGATGTCCCACATTCCTTACTACCCCTGGGTCTCCCTGTCTCCCCCCTCAAGGTTACCAGCCCTTGCTTCTCCATGATGTGCTTGTCCACGTTCCCTCGTGGAGTGGCCTTGGACCCGGCCAGGCTCCCTCCAGCCTCCCCCAAGTCACCTGACCTCTTTGCAAATCAGTTTAACATCTGTGAGGCAGAGATAATAATTGTCACCTACTTCACAGGGGGGTTGATGAGGATTAATTCATTAATGTCGACAGAGGTCTTTGAAGATGGAATGCGCTATCTGAGAGCTAAACGTTATTATTAATTAGCAATTATTTCGTGGGGTGGGAGCAGGGAGGGGGAAAGAGACTCCAGAGTCTCTTCTGGAAGAGCATTGGCTCTGGGCTCACATTCTGCCCTTGCTGCAGCTTCAGGCTGCCCCAGTTTCATGTCCGTGCTGCTGCTGGAGGGAGCCAGGCATGCTGGATCCCACCAGGGGTCTGTCCCACCAGTGCTGCTCCTTCCCAGAGCACGTGGGTGTGTCCACTGGTGCCAAGGGTGGGAGAGGATGGGGACGTGAACGGTGCTCGAGTGCTTTAACCTTGTTACAAAGAGGGCAAGTTGGTCCTGGAGAGGTTGGGATGAAGGGAAGGCATAGAATCCCAGGCTGGTTTGGGTTGGAATAGACCTTAAAGCTCATCCCATTCCACCCCCTGCCATGGGCAGGGACACCTTCCACCAGCCCAGGATGCTCCAAGCCCCATCCATCCTGGCCTTGGACACTTCCAGGGATCCAGGGGCTGCCACAGCTTCTCTGCCCAACCTGTGCCAGGGCCTGCCCACCCTCATAACAAGAAAAACTTCTTCCTTATATCTCATCTTAATCAGCCTCCTCTTTCAGTTTAAACCCATTTCCTCAAGGCATCCTCTGGGCTTGCCTGGCACCCCAGTGATGCAAACGGGCCAGGCACCACCACGTCCATGGGAGGATGTGTCCTGTCCCCAAGGAGAAATAATTGGCAGGAGAATGAAGCGAGGGGAAGGAAGATCCAGTGATTCACAGGACACACAGACCAGTTCCATTTCCTTCCTGTTTTCACGTACACCCAGCCTGTGCCTAATTTCTGTTTGTCTGCCCTGATGAACTGCTAAATAGTTCCATGTATCGCTGGGTTCCTTCAAGCAGCACCAACGGGAACCTTCTGTGATCCCACCCAGCTGCCCTGTGCCTTGGTGCTGGGGCATTCCCACCTCCAGCACCCTCGTGGCTCCACTGTTTCCATCCTCTGTGTGCGCTTTTGAGGCGAGCTCAGTGAAACTCTCTCTGTCACTCCCACAGAGCCGCAGAGGTCACCCTCTGGTCACCCCTTTTCTAGGAAACAAGAGTCTGCTCCTCTTTGAGCCTTTCTGAGCACGCGAGCTCTCGGCATCCCCATTCACCCATCCTCTCCAAAGGCTTTCAGGGAGAGGTCACCTGTCTCACCTGGAGCCATTCAACACTGACTCTGTTAATCCCTTCTCCAGAGCGAGTGAGTCCAGGAGGTCAGTGGCTCTCTGAGCCAGCAGCTCTCCAAGCAGGGAGGGATGGAGTTGTCTGTGGGTCTCCTGCTGCTCAGTGAGCCCCCCTCCTTTCCCTGTGGCTTTGCCAACCCAAGGGGTGGCACAGGAGCACCCAGGATGCCCATCGAGCATCTCCTGCTGCCACGTGCGGTTTCCAGAGGAGCGTTGCTGAGCCTGATAAAGCCAGTGGGGGTTTAATGAGGTCACTGCAGTTTAATGTTACTGCAGTAATCTCTTTTGTTTTACTACATTAAAATATTTGTGGTGGAACGGTTGGACCACTGTAATGTGATAGCCCTACCTTAATGTTATTGTTGCCACGGCAACGCTAATGGCGGCTCAATAACATTATTGCAATTTAATCTTACGACAATAAAATTAAGGGTAGAACAGTGAGACCTCGACTCTGTAATGTTACTACAGTAACAGCATTGTTATCGTAACCACGGGAGCGGAGTCAGCTCAGTGTAGTGTAACACCGGTGCCGGCGCTTTGTTGTTACTGCAGGAACACGGAGCATCCACCGAGAACCTCGGCAGGGGATGAATGGGGGGAGACATCACCGTTGTGCCGGTGCTGCTGCTACCCCGGGGCTGTCAGCACGAGGAGGTCACGCTGTAATCCCCTCGCTTAGCCACCTAATTCCACAATCGTGGCGCTTTTATCGGGGTCTTTCCTCTTCTCCCTCCGTTGCCGGAGCTCTTTGGAGCAGATCTGTTGTTTTAGCGGCAGTAACTCTGCAGGGAAGGATTTAAAGCACTGCCTCCATCTAGTTCCAGATCCTTCTGCCCGGCGTTTTATAGCATGTGGCTGTTATGGAGTGATAACATTTTATATTTATATGTCATCTTTCAATGTGAAGGATCCCGGCGCAAGCTACAAATTATTGCTGTGCTGCAGGGCCAGGCAAGGAACCCGGCACACGCGGGGAGCGAGGGGAGGGGGTTCCATCCAAGGGCACCCATTCCTCTGCCAGTGAGAGCCTCCTTTGCTTATGGGATTCATCCAGAGGCCCCAGACTTTGTGAGATGGGGCAGAGGTCTCTGTGCACCCCGAGCTGTGCACCCCAGGCAGCGCCTGCCATCGCTGGGATGGGCATGGGAGAAATTCCCCCCTTTCCCAGCGGGCAGCATGAGTTGTGTCAGGGTTGAACAGGCTTAGTGCAGGCAGTGGGGTGACAAGGCTCAGGTGACATCTCTGTGCCACGCCGAGGCTCGCTGCAGTTTTCTCCAGCCTCCAGGGGAGGGAGGCAGAGATGCTGATCTGTCCCCAGCATCCCTCATCCTGCTTCCCTCATCCTGCCCAGGCCCAGCACTCCCAGGGATGTGTGTTTGCCATTGCCAGGGATGTGTGTTTGCCATGACCAGAGGTGTGTGCTTGCTGTGCCCGGGGATGTTTGCTTGTAGTGCCAAGGCATGCAGATCTGCCATGCCCAGGGAAGCAGGTTTGCCATGCCCAGGGATGTGCACTTTCTGCCCAGGGATGCACAGTTGTTGTGCCCAGGGATGCAGGTTTGCTGTGCTCAGAGATCTGTGCTTGCCGTGCCCAGGGGTGCAGGTTTGCTGTGCCCAGGGATGCAGGTTTGCCGTGCCCAGGGATGCACAGTTGTTGTGCCCAGGGGTGCAGGTTTGCTGTGCCCAGGGATCTGTGCTTGCCATGCCCAGGGATGCAGGTTTGCTGTGCCCAGGGATGCAGGTTTTCCATGCCCAGGGATGCAGAGTTGTTGTGCCCAGGGATGCAGAGTTGTTGTGCCCAGGGATGCACAGTTTTTGTGTCCAGGGATGCACAGTTGTTGTACCCAGGGATGCACAGTTGTTGTACCCAGGGATGCAGGTTTGCCATGCCCAGGGATGCAGGTTTGCCGTGCCCAGGGATCTGTGCTTGCCATGCCCAGGGGTGCATCCCTACCATGCCCAGGAGTGCACTCGTGCTGTGCCACCACACCTGCCAGCCAGGCTTGATGCCCCACTTGCCCACCTGAACTACCCACACCTCCTGTGCTGCTCAGCAGGCAGGGATTTTTTCCTCTGCTTTGAGCCCCTGTGCTCCCACCTGACTTCTCAGGAGATTCCCATCCCTTGACAGCTCCTCTGGCTGCTGCTGAAACCCAAATGTGGGTGTTCTGCTGCTCCCTGCCCATGTTCCCCCAGCCCAGCCCCAGACTGGGCCTGTTCAAGGCAGCAGCTGCTCAGCTCCTCTCATGCCTCAGGGTTTGATCTTTCTCCATGGGTATTTGGACTCTGACCACCGCAGTAATTCCTTGTTTGTCCTTTAATAAAAGACCCGTGAGCCCCCTTGACACCAGAGCTGGAATCAGTGGGACCTGAGGGCTCCTCTGTGCCAGCTCTTTGTGCCAATCTGGTTCCACATCCATCCTGCCAACCCGGCTCCTCCGGGGGTTACATGTTTGAAAACACGAGCGGCGCCTCATCTCCCATTCACTGTTTTTCTCCATCATTTGCTTTATTAAATATTGATTTTCTGTTGCATTATTAAACCTTAAGTCCTGAGCATAAATTCAGAGTTGATACTTTAATCTGGCTCTTCTTTTTGGCCTTTAGAACCGATTTTTCCAGCCAATCTCTCCGGAGGCGAGTCCAGAAGCAAAAACCTGTTGCAGAGGCTTGAGGAGTCAAAGGACAGAAGCAAAGGGCTCTTCCCAAGGGGTTTTTGTCTGTTTGATGTAGCCTTTGCCACGAAGGTGGCATCCATGGGGATCCTGGCTTGCAATCCTGCACAGAACATGAGTGAAAGGAGGTTGGGAAGGCATCAGCCAAGCTTTTGCAGGGAATTTTGTGTGTTCCTGGCTGCAGGAAGGATGCTGCCCTCTCTCTTCTTGTTTTGTTTTGGTAGCATGGAGAGATTGCAATCTGGAATGGGAATTTTGCCTGGATGCACTGCATGGTCGGGGTGGAAGTGACCAGCTCTGCTCCCTGGGGCTTTTGCTGGGTTGTTCTGCCAAAATTGCCGTGCTCAGGAGCAGGGCTCTGTGCAGGAAGGGAGCCACAGATGGCAGTGCCTCGTCCTAAATGCATCTCCAGCTCCTGGGCGATGCTCCACAAGTCTGTGCTTTTCCACTCTACAACACCAGAAATGACCTTGGCCAAAACTGCAGGCAAAGCCAGAGGGATGCGGGTGGTGGGACTGCCACCAGCACTGGGAAAGCCACCAATGAGCCAAGAGTGGTCCCAGTGGCCACCAGCACATCCCTGATAGCCGAGGTGGGTCCTGCTGACCCCCACTTGCCTCCCCTTCTCTGTCAGAGAGCTGCATGAGCCCGCCTCTGCCAGACCCCACACTGCCAGCAACCAGGTGTCTGAACATGCTTCCAGAGCCAAGAGAACTCTGCAGCCAAAAGGGAGGAGGGGAAGGCAGTGTGGCAGCCCTGGCAGGTTCAGGAGGATAAAAAAAAATATAAGAAAATTATAAAAAAAAAAAAAGAAAAAATGCAGTGGGAGTTTTGCAAATGGCTTTTGGATCCTCCATCCAAACAGGGCATGGAACCTGTGCCTGGCAGCTGGTGTGCTGAGCAGTGATTTAAAAGCAGGCTCCCAGCAGCAGGGAAAGAGGCAGAGGGGGAAGCAGATGTGAACACAATGCTGGAGATAAAGGAGAGGCCAAGGCAACAGCTGCTGAAGAGCCACCCAGCCCTGCCACCTCCAAGGGCTGGAAAACCTCCATTAAACATCCACAGGCTTGAGGACAGGCTGGAGAG
Source organism: Grallaria varia (assembly GCA_013396735.1). Taxonomy (NCBI): domain Eukaryota; kingdom Metazoa; phylum Chordata; class Aves; order Passeriformes; family Formicariidae; genus Grallaria; species Grallaria varia. Next base: position 52,344 of record VWZG01002758.1, read on the forward strand.
GGTCACGCAGAGGATGAAGGGGGGAACTGGGTGGAAAAGTGTGTTTTTTCCATGCTGTTCTGCTTGGGTTTTGAAGGAGAGGTTGAAGCTGTGAAGAGGGGAGCTGCACTGAAACATTAGGAGAGTTGTGATCTCATTTCCCTTCTGTTCTGGTGCAGCAGTGGAGAAAGAGGGGTTTTAGAAAGGAGAAAGGGGAGGAGAAGTGGGAAGTGAAGAAAAAAAATGCAAGGATCTTTGGAAAAGATGTGGAAATGTGGTCCTTCAGGCAACACATGGAAAAGTGGTCGTGAAATATTTCTGTTTTGGGTTTTCTGCATCTGATGTGAGACAGAAGGGAAACCCCTTCACCCCACCCCTCGGAAAGGAGGTGGTTTTGTTCCTTAGTCCAAGACTGGATCTCTGGAAGGGATCAGCACAGCCCCACTGGGTGCAGGGGAAAAAGTGGGAGGTCTTTTTCCTCGTGGTGGACTCGTACACTCATACAGAAGGAGTTCTTCCCTGGGAGGGTGGGCAGGCCCTGGCACAGGATGCCCAGAGAAGCTGTGGCTACCCCTGGATCCCTGGAAGTGTCCAAGACCAGGTTGGATGGAGCTTGGAGCATCCTGGGCTAGTGGAAGGTGTCCTTGCCCAGGGCAGGGAGGTAGAACATGATGAGCTGTAGGGTCCCTTCCAACCCCAACCATTCCATGATTCTGTGATATTTCGTGTCTGGGTCACTGGTCCCATCACACCAGCTGCACAGACACCCAAAAGATTTCCACACTCTTTTCCTTGGTAGCATCTTGTGCACGCTCTGGGCAGGCTTTGGGATGAGGCAGCAGAGGTTGTGGACCTCGTGCTGGTTTGCTGTCCTACGTGAGATGAGATGAGCAGGTCTCAACCCACTCTCCTCTCTGCCAAAGCCCCCCCATCCCCGAGCCCCCCCAGCCAACAGACTCCCCAGTTTGTGCCCAGGGCTCTCCATGCCTGGACCAGCCTTGAGCCAAAGCATCAACAGAGATGTCTTCTCCATGGTTTGCCCTCTTTGTGATCTCTCCTCCTCGCAGGCAGCCCGGGAGCTCCAGCCTTTGATCCTCCTCCTCTTTTGCAAACACTTCTCTCTGCTAGTGGAATTAAATCTCTCTCACAGTGATTTCCTTCCCTATCTTTTCTTTTTGGCCGAGCCTGTCTGAAATATTCTCTTTTTTTTTTCTCTCCTTCAGCAGCAGGGCTATATAATTGATGGCCTCGCCAAGCTTTCTGTGCTGAACATTAAACCCTTCCTGCCTTGGCTCCGACCAGAGTTCATTACTTTCTGAAAAGCTCCGTTGTCTGTTTGTGCTCAGATGATTGTTGTTGTGGAGGGGAGGATGTTGTCGGCAGAGAGCGAGGAGGAGGAGGGGCTGGATTTGGCCAGGGCTGCTTTGTAATCAAATCCTGCTCTCTTTAGCAAATTTTCAAGTGGAAAAGACCTCTTTTAGTAAAATTGAAATACAGCGCTCTCCTGGAGCAGGAGCACAAGACTCAGGGCCTGAATTAGTGCAGCAAAAGGTTGTGTCGCTCCTGGAGACGGTGGGAAAACGCTGTTTTGCCATCTAGTGAGGGATGCTCAGCCCTGGGCTGGCAGGAACAGGGGCTGCTCCCATTGCCATGGCCTGAATTCCTGGGATAGGCAACTGTTATTACCACACCACCTTTTCCAGTGAGCCTGTTGTGGTCCTTCCTCCCTCCCAAGGAGCTGCCCTGGGAAAGGTGAGCCCCGTGCAGGGCTGGCAGGGTCCCTCCATGGGATAAGGGTAAGGATAAGGAGACTGTGATGTCCTTATCCTGGTGCTGGGGATCACTCTGTGACTGTGTTTTTACATGATGCCAATTCTTCCTGCACCTTTCGTCCTTCTCTGGCACGAGGTGGTGCTTTCTCTGCTTTGCCCCACGCTGGTGATGCCTCTGGCTCCCCGTCTCCCTCCGTGGGTTTCCTGCCCTTAAAACACAGCAAGGCTGAGGTGATTACAAGGATTGGAGATGCAGTGACACTTCCCTGCCAACAAGTAATTGATTTATTAAAGACATTACAATACATTCACGGTTGAGCGTCAGAGTTTCCTTTGAACTCGCTCAAAAATCCGAAGGGATTGTGCCTGTTTGCAAGTACCAGGGGCAGAATAAATCTGTGCTCCCCCATCGCCTCCCCCCTCCCTGCACAGCCACAATTTCATTTCCCTTTGACTGGCGCGAGTAAATATCACAGCTCGACAACTCCAGTCCAGTGACTGGTGTGATCCAATTTAATAGCATTTAAAAATTCAAAGTGATTGTAAGCCAAATGGAAATGTAAGATTTCATACCCAGCCTGCCTTGGGGAGGAAAGGAAGAATGAGGGAGGGTGCGGGGGATGGAGACAAATGGACTAGATAAAAAATAATGGAAAGTAACTTAATTAAGAGGCTCGAGTCAAGTTAAAAACAGTAATGATTTTTGAATCGGAGAACCACAGGTTTTGAAAATGAAAGGGGAAGAGGGAAAAAAGGAAAGGAAAGTGTGGATAAAAAGCTTCCAAATGATTAAATGGGAGGAAAAAGAGGCATAGGAAGAATGGGGTAAAAATAGTCCGTCCATGAAAAGCAGGAGCACATGGGGAATAGACGATGCGAAGATGAGGTTGGGCATTAGGAAGACAAATAGGGAAATTAAGGATGCTCTAGGGGGGATAACTCCCTGTGGCTTTTCTGGCGTTCTCGTAGGCATCAGTGTGGCCAAGAAGAAGGCTCGAGGGCTTTGTTTAGGAGAAGTGGGAAAAGAAGGAGCAGTCCTAATGGAAAAGGAGAACAGCCCCCACATCCTCCATGCGCATCAATATCCCCCCTTGTGGGAGCATCTCTCCCTCCTTTTCCTTTGCTTTTAACTCTGTCAAACGTTGCTTACTTTGAGTTGAAATTTGGTGTTGAAATCTGTGTACGTGGATGTCCTGCTGTGTCTCTGTGACTCGATGGCCAATTTTTAACCATGGTCCTCTCATCCTGTGCAGACCATTGGAAATACCTGCCCTGGCACCATCCTTTTCCGTGGTTTTCTGCGCTCCACAGAGCCTGAAAAGCAGGTGCTGCAGAGCATTGATCCAAACAGGCACTTCTGGGCCATTTGGTCTCATTTCTGCATCCATAAAGTGGGAATAATAATGCTCCCTTATCTCACCGGGGTGTTTTGACAATAGGGATAATCCACATTTAAAGGTGTGGAAAGGACGGTGAGCATCATCACACGGGCTTTGGCTTGCTGATATTTTCCCTCCTGATTGTTCCTGGCAGCTCTGGGAAGGTAGACCTGCCTCTGCCAGAGCGATGGATAGGTCACAAGGGGTGTGTTCCCATGGGGAGAGGAGGAATGGCAGCATGTGGAGGCATGGATGTGGTTCAGTTTGAACTCCTGTGCCTTGATGACCTCCCGCTTCCTAAGCTTTGTTCTCCCACTCTGCTCTCCCAGACAAACAAAGGGTCTGGTCATAAGCAGCAGCCTTCAGATCACCTAATCAGAGAATAACAGGGCTGTGCTCTCTGCCTGATCCATTAATTCTTAACTGGAATCAAAGGCAAAGATGGGAAGAAGCCCAAGAAGAGGTGAAGTCTCTGGGTGGAGCACAAAGGGGCACCTGGGAGAGATGGAGCTTGGGAAGGGTGGGAGGAAAGGGGCTGTCTGGGCGTGGGCAGTGATGGCAGTGGAGGGATGCAAATAGATAAACGAGGCAAAAAGGGCACGGATAAATTCAGAAGATCTGAGAAGACTTGCAATTCAATCAAAACTTGGGGCTTTCACTCGGTTCCACATTAACAGCACGAATCTCAATGGTTTTTGAAGTGAAGCCATCAGGTCCAGTATGGCATTTTGGGAAGTGCAGCTTGTTCTCCTGGGCATGGGCTGGTGGCTCCTCAAATTAGCTGAGTGTCAGTGTGGAAAGTGTAATCATAAACACTTGGTCTGTGCTCGAGCCAAGGGAGAGGGAGCGCCAGTGCGAGAGCGCCGAGATAAGAACAAATATGCAAGAGCATAGTGTGTTTTTAATGGAAGGGAGATTTATTTCTCTCTGTGTCTTTTTAAGCCTCTAGATAGATCATAAAAAAACCCAGCCCAACCCACACACAACCTGTCTGCCTGAAATAGCCGAAATGTAATTTAAAGAGCATCATTTTAACTAATACTTCACTTCAGAGACACCTGCCCTACATTCATTGGAGATGCAGGCTGCATTAGAGCATCTGATTTATCTTTGGAAAGGATGTTTGAGCTTCTTTGTTCCTGCCACGTCCCTTTTGAGGAGTAAAGTGGCACAGGGGCTGTTCAGAGAGCTCAGTCCTCGGCGTGGTGCCCGTTCCTTGTGGACAGAGAGCTGGGAGGGGGGCACAGGGAGAGCCCTTCCACTCTCCAGGAGCTGAGTGGAGAGCAGGAGAGTGGGATGTGGCCATTCTGGCGGGTTTAGGGGAGAGGAGCTGAGGGTTTGTGCAGAATTTTAGCAGGACAGCATGTGCTGATGAGCTACATGAGCAATGTCATGGATACGTGGTATGGGAGACTCCAGGTTGACTGGGAAGGGCTATTTACAGGCACATCCATGTGAGACACATGTCCTAAACTAGAACTGTGTGCCTCGTCTTGGGTAAGTCTTGCCTAAACATAGGTCATGGCTGGCAGGACTGTCCCCGTGCAGAAATGTCCCCACCTCCAGTCCCTGTGACCACAGGCTCTGGGTATCTTATAATTTTATATGTTGATGTCTTTTGAATGAGCCTGCAAGGATGAGAAATCCTTGTCATCGTGTTGATGGAGAGATGAGACCCAACAAGCCCCACCAGGGTTTTGCCCAGGAGCACCGTGGCAGGGCAGGCATCCATCCATCCTTCTCTGCAGCCCTATTGACCCGCAGCAAGGAGGCTTCTCTGTCATGGGAAAAAAAGGAAATTCCACAAATCATAAACTCAAATCGTGAACTCTCAGGGTGTGACTCTCACTGGAGGAAAGATCCACTGTTGCCCTGCATCCCTCGTGCCCCACCCAACCCCAAGCTTCTGCTGGGGGACAGCTCTTGAGGACCAGGGAGTGTGGGGATGAGCGTGAGGAAGGACAGGGAGAGGAGAGCCGCTGTCAAATCCCTCTCTCGCCCTTTCTGATCTGAAGCTCCCTTGTAATATTTTCCTCCACTCGGGTTGCTAATGCGTTTTGTCCTCCAGAGTGCGCGTGGCCCGACTTCCCGCGCAGCCTTTAATTAGTTTCTGGATGATGACATCTCCTCCGAGAATCATCTCGGCGTGTCCCTCCAATCTCGGGGGGAGATAAAGGAATCTAATAAAGACATTCAGCGTTTTGAGGTGATGAGTTTGACAAGCTTTGTATTAACCACGAGTCGCGTTGAAACTTTCTGGGGTGCTGTCGGCACAAAGTGGCTCATCCTCACGTGGGGACTTTTCCCAGGGGAGTCTTCACTGGTACCCAGTGGAATGAGAGGAGCTGAGGACCCTGTGTCCCCTGAGCAGGGTGTGACAGAGCCACTGTCATTTTGATGGTCACCATGAAGGCAGTTTTGCGAGAGGCTGTCGTGCCTTGAGGAGGGGTGTCAATAACACTGGAAAAATGATGCAGGTGTCTTAAGGATTTGAGATCCTTCAATTTTCTGCCTTTCATAAGGCGTTGCTTGGCTTGCAGGGGGAATCCCAGGTGGCTCGGGGTGCAAAAACTGGAAACTAGATCCGTGCGGCGTGTGTGGAGTTGAAAATGAGATCTGTCTAGACAGGGAGCTGAACTGCCAAACACTCCTTGTTTGGCTGCATTTCTTCATGGATAATAAAGAAAAAACTTTACTTTTGCATCTTTCTTCTTGTTTTCTTTTCATTCAGCATCATTGGACTCATTTTGGAGGAGGCAGTGAAGCCCAGAGCAGTGCCACGACTTCCTTCGGGCTTTGTAACATGAACACAGAACTCTTCCAAAGCTGAGCGAGGGATTCTGCTTCCTCTTAAAGCTGCTTATTAAGAATCATGCAAGCAAGTTCTAGTTTGGTTCTCCCCAGCTGTGGGGCTTAGCATCAGAGGGTTTATTCCTTTTTGTGTTTGGAGACAGGATGCAGATCCTTTCAGAGTCTTGAAAGCAGGGGAGTGAATCTGGCGAGGCAGCACCCTGACTCCTTAGGGAGCCACTCATCATGCAGGCTGGAGACCTGGGCCCATCCAAAAGTCAGGAAAAAAAATCCTTGTTCTGGAGACCTGCCTCTCCCATGTTTATTCTGGTGTATCCCTCGTTGACTGCAGCAGTATTGCTGATTTATGCTGTCGTAAGTGGAATCAGATTGGGCTCCCTTTTGGCACTTAGCTATAAAGTTTGTCTGCAGAAACCCTGCTGTTTATGCGGTGAATTATACCCGCGTTCACAAATACTTTACTAATGAATGATTGGGAACGTCTCGTTTCCCCCCTCCTCCCGTGAGTTATTGGGATGCCGTGCCGTATAACCTGCTGCAGAGACGGGCGTAAAAAATCTCATGTCCTCCAAGCTTTGCTGCAACAGGAGCTGTTACCTGCCTGGGAAATCATTTAGACACATCTCGGTGCCGTGTGACACATCTCATTACGCCTCGCTTTAAAACGAGCAATTGTCATTAGTTATTTATTAATTGCTTATTAAGGTCGTTATGTATGTCCTCTTCGTTCCCAGCCTCCTTTCTTCATGGCTTTGCTTGCTGCAAGGTTTGTGAAGAGGGGGATTGATGCCTGGGCAAAGCTGTGCCGAGCCTGGGAAGGGGGTGATGGTGCCAACCCAGGGTGCAGCAGCCACAGGGGGTGGGATTGGCACCCACAAGGGGTTCGTGTACAAATCTTCATGACCAAGGAGGCTCTAAGGCTGTGTTTGCCCTTCCTCACACCCTGTGGACGTCCTCAGAATGGCTCTCGAGCTGGGTTGATACAATGGAAGGATGGTGTGATGGAAGGATGATGTTGATGGAAGGGTGATGTGATGGAAGGACAAAGCCCTCTCTGCTTTTCTCTTAATTATAATTGTGTTAGAGCAACACAAACTGATTTCAAAGCCCATTATAACACACCTGTAATTGAAGGTGCAGGGCTCTCAATCTGCTCCCTAACAGCAGAAAGCTTTGGAACACAGAAGAGGGAGAAGGCACAAGGGAGGAGGTGCCTGGCACTGCAGCAGCCAGGGCACTGTGCCTTCTCCCAGCCTGGGTCTGGTTCCAGCCTGGAGCCTGATTTTGGGGTCCCTGCCTCGTGCCTGGTCCCGGCTGGCTTTGGCAGCCCCCTGCTTAATCCCAGGGGCAGGACCTGTGATAGCAAAGTCTGTAAAACACAGGGAAGTCGGTGTGTGACAGCAGCAAGGAGCTGTTATTGAAGCAGGAGCAGTGTCAGGCTGATGCTCAGGAAGCTGCCAGTGCACATCACAGATCGCCTGCAGAACGCAAGTCTCACTCTCCCTCTTCTTCTTTCTTCCAGACACTTTTATAGTCGTTCTTTGTTGTCTCCTTTGATCTGGAGCAGATGTTGCGCGTGCTGGAAGGTGGAGGTTTGCATGTTTTATGAAGGGGAGGCAGGCACTGCCAGGCTTACCGGGGAAGCCACTCGCTCCCAGGCTGTGCTGGGGGCTGCGAGTCCCCTTGGCTGGGGTGAGCACCTGCTCTGCCTCACTCCCACACTTCCCACATTTGCAGATCTGGAAAAGTCACAGATGTGTTTCTGCACGACTTCCTTGGCTCCCAGAAGTGGGTAGAAAGGAGGTGGCTNAAGGCAACCAGCTTGGTGAGGCTCATCCGAGGTCTCCTTCCCAGCCTCTGGTGGAGAGGTTGCTCCACATCCACACTCCCTTCATACTTGGGGGACTCCCTGCCTGCTGAACGGCTGAAATCTGGGGTGTCAGGGAGAGGAAAGGGCAGGCAAGCAGCAGGGTCAGTGCATGCAAGGAGGGTGGCGGGGTGGGAGGTGGTCACGATGGAGATGGCAGGGCCCAAGTGAGGAGGCAAAGCTGTGGATGTTTATGTAATTTGGGGGTAAGCTATAAAAGGCAGCTGGAGGAGTAACCAGGGATCAGTCCTGCAGCGAGTGCCACTGGAGAGGCAGCAGCAGCAGAGGAGGTGGTGTAGATGCAGAGGGAGCCCTGCAGCATTCCCAAGGATGCAAAGAGCCGATGCTGTGAGGTATGTGAGCTTTTGCACCTGTGCTGGCTGCAGAGCCAGTGTTTGGAGGCGAAAGCAGAGCAGGGATATTGTCTGTGCCGCTGGCAGGAGGGTGTCTGTGAGCCAGGGAAGGTGTCTGTGGAGGCAGGCACATATGTTTGCATCCGTAAGGACATACATCACCTGACTGAACACCCTCGAACGTGTAACGCGCCATCTGGTTCGGTTCAATATTGAAGCAAGCTGCTCTCTGTCCTGGGGACTCCACCTGTGTGAGGAATCAAACTGGGGCTGCACCCTGGGCACCTGTGGAGGGCTGGGAGCAGCCCAGAGAGCTCCCCCAGCACCACAGTAAGGATGGAGATGGGAGGGGAAAAGAAGTGGGATCAATAAACCAGCGTCCTGCCTCCGGGGAAATCTGTGCTGTGTCACTGGAGCAGCTTGGCCAACACTGCCATGTTTAATCACTTCTGAGCAAGGGAGATGCTGAACACAAAAGGACTGCCCGCAAGGAGAGGGTTCCCGCCTGGGAAGGCTGCATTTACTTAGCTTTATTTATTTATTCATTCCCAAAGGGGCACAGCTCCATCTGCGTCCTGCTGTCGGCACAGGGAATGTCTCCTCTGCCCCAGTGCTGCAGAGATGCCAGCTGATGGTGAAAGTCCTTTAATGAGGACGGAATGGAAGCAGTGGTGACTGTTAAATAATATTAAATATATTGTAGGATCATGTTATTAAGATTTCCCTCCCTAGTGTAGTAAGAGCCTTACAACACACCTGTTCAGTCTCCAGAAAGGCGTTTGGAATAGTTCGTGTGGTTAAATATTCAAACATTTAATTAGCATACAATAACCACCGTGTTAAATCCTACCACAGCATAGTTCATTCCAGGGTTAGTTAACAGCTTCTATGATGTTGTTGCTTCCCAGCCATTCCTGCCTCCTCTCATTCCAGATGGGACACAGTAAATTGCATCACTCTGAGAGCTCCCAAACTTGCTGGAGGGCTTTTTCCCTGGTGCACGAGCAGCTTGAGCTGCTTTTCATAGAATGGTTTGAGTGGGAAGGGACCTTAAAGACCATCTCGTTCCACCCCCTGCCATGGGCAGGGACACCTTCCACTAGCCCTGGTTGCTCCAAGCCTGGTCCAACCTGGCCTTGGTCACTTGCAGGGATGGGGCAGCCACAGCTTCTCTGGGCAGCCTGTGCCAGGATCTCCCCACCTTCACTGTAAAAAAGCTTCATATATCTGTTCTAAATCAACCCTCCTAAGGTTAAAGCCATCCCCCCTTGTTCTCTCAATGAAATTCAAGTTTAATTTACTTTAATTACATTCTGTAATCTGGTCAGTTGATTTTTGTCTCTCGCTTGGGTGGGAGCAAACCCCTCTGTGCAGTCCCAGAGTAGCTGCTCAAAGTCTGACTTGATTTTTTTTTAAAGTCACTGCAAAACAAGCTGAATTGGGTCGATGTGGATTCAGCAGTTAAAAACATCAGAAAGGTTCCTCTGTGATGCAGCCAACAGCACATTAAAGATGATGGATACTGCTCTAGTTTGCTGGAACTTAGAGCTGGAAGCTATTGCTGCTTCCCAGGCAATGGTGGGTGATCCACTTGTCTCTTCCCACCTCTCCAGAATGACAGTGGTAATACCCCCTTGGCCTATTTTTGTTGTCCAGCCTGTAAGCTCCGTGTTTTTAAAGCACGCATGGATTTCTTGGCTGGCAGTCCCAGCAGGAACACAGCAAGGCAATCACAGCACTGTTGTAATTAATTGCTTCTCCTCAGTGGAATACCTGGCCATGGGCAGAGCGTCTCCCAGGAGAACTGTGCTGTCCCCTTAATGACACTGGTGCCCATTAATGTTTCTTTTGGTGCTGTCTTCATGCCCTCTGCTGTCCTACCCCAGAGTCCCCACTGTTTGGGAGCATCTGATCCATAGTTTTCCTCCAGTGCATGATTAGCAGATTAGCCATCATGCCCAGAGCAGCAAAAAAATGAACTCCCAGAAGCCCTTCAAAACAGAGAATAATTCATTACCCACCTTGATTTCCACTTAAAATGTACTTTAACTACACTTCCAACTACAAACCCTAAATCACCATCATGTTCACAAAAAATCCATCATTTTTTATTTTATTGCACAGCACTGGCATGACATAATCCCTTCCAGAGCGTCTTGGAGTGCTTTACGGATCAATAAATTACTTACCTGCACAGCAGAGGCATTGCGTGCAAGGCCATTGCAGTCATTCCCGCTCGGCGCTGCCCGGGAAGGTGTGGGAGGTGGGGAGAGGCAGGGAAGGGATGGTTGGGAGTGGGATCCAAGCCAGGAATAGGGGCATTGCAATGGTGTGGGCTTGCAGCTCCGAGTGGGGTGATGGATGGGGCTCGCCCGGGAAGGGTGGAAGGAGCAGGGATGCTTTGTGAGTGATTTGTGTCTCTCCTGCATCGTGCCACATTGGGTGCCAATCCACCTCTGGGCTCCCGAGAGAGCCTGGAAATAAACCTGGGAAGGTGATGGTCTTTATTATGTTCTGCAGGTGCAGGCTGATAACAGCAGCCCATTGTTTTTCCTCATACAGCCTCACCACGGAGCTTGTGGAGACCCCCAGCACTGGGTGCTCTGCTCACACAGCTGCACCAGCAGAGCACTCCCTGCTCGTTCCTCGTCCCCCTCCAGCCCCTTCCTCTTGTCCCCCTGTCCTGCTCGTGTGTCCTCGCCTTAGGTCTGGAGCACTTGTGTCTGACCCTCTCCTGAGTGTTCATGATGGCAGTGCCAGTGCAGTGGGATGGCTTGCATCCCCATGGAATGGCTTGCATCCCCATGGAATTTCCCTTTCCTTTGCACGGTGATAGATCTCAGAGGCTCCTTGGTGGACTCATTGTCTTCTTGCCCACCTCCTCTTGGTGCTTCTCTGGTTTCAAGGGCCTGGCAGAGATCCTGCATGGCTGCAGGGGTTTGAAGGGGTGGGTGGTGTTTTTCTCAGGATGCAGCTCTGCTGGGAAGGGTTTGTCAAGGCTGGGAGGACACCAAGGAGTGCTGGAAGTGGGGTAGGAAGAAGCACTGTCTCACACACCGTGGAGGTGCTGAGAAGTTGCTTCTCCAGCCTCCCTAAAATGACTAAATCCCCTCTGGCTACAATTTTTTCCAACTTCAGCCCTGTCTTCTCTGCCCCCTCTTTTCCCTGTGAGTTCCTGCCAAGCCAGATGAGACTGATGGGCTACTGAGGTGGAGGGAGGATGGAAATAGTGTCTCCTTCACCCACCCTTTGAGGTTTGAGTTGGAGCAGAACCGGTTTCAATTTCCTTCTCCTCTTCGTGTCATTGCAGTGTCTCCAAAAATCACCGAGATCTCTTCTGACATCTCCATCAATGAGGGTGGCAACGTCAGCCTCACCTGCATAGCCACGGGCAGGCCAGACCCAACAATCACCTGGAGACACATCTCACCCAAAGGTAAGAACTGAACGTTCCCAGAAATACTTTGGGAAGGGCACGGCACCGTTTGCGAGAGGGGAGGTGTTGTTGGCTGCTTCTGTTGCAAAGAGAAGGGGAAGCGAACTGAAAAGATGTGACTTTAACCCAGGAGTTGTTGACTTTGGTGGAGAAAGAACATCCATCTTGGTGGTCTGGAAGGACAGTTTGTGGTTTTTGTCGGGTGGAGGAGTGGTTGTAGGTGGCAGGGTTGGGGTTGTCGTGCTCAGAGAGTCACAGACTCAGGGAATAGCCTGAACTGGAAGGGACCCCCAAGGATTATGGAGTTCTTGCACAGGGCACCCCCACTGCACATTGAATGTGCTTGTCTGGCCCTGTTTTGAAAAGTTTTCAGGCGATTCTTACACGTTGCTTCAAAAGAAGATAGTAAATAGTGCAAATGAGCAGGAAAACACATGAAGCATTAATTGGTGGCCTTGTTAATTGGTAAGCAAAGCCTCAGCAGAACTGTGTGGGTGTGACTGCTGGGAAGCAAATTCCCATGTGTTCGGGACCATATAATTTCAAACCCTTTTCCCCGCTGCTTTTTGGCGTTTGCTCTGCGTTTCACTGCCCTGGTTTTCCCCGGTGCCTGCGGGGATGGTGGTTGGGGCTGAGGTCCGGGGGCTCTGGGTGGGACGAGCCGCGTGGCCACGCGGCACTGCCTGGCTCACATCCTGTCTGGGCGCTTCACTTCCACCTCAGAGTCGTGTTGTCCCCCGAGGTTCCACCCCCGTGGGCTGTTGTTCCAGGCAGCTGCCTCAGGTTCTCCTGGGGACATGGGGCCAGGCTGTGGGGCAGGGGCGGCAGTGCCGGGTGGCGCCGTGTCTGCTGCCCCCGTTCCCTGCCTGGCGATGCCTGCAGTGTCTCGCTGCAGCTCCATTGATTTTTTTATTTTATTTTTTTTTGCTATTTGTCTGCGCTGTAGGGAATGGCTGGGCCTGATCCATCACTCTCCAAAGCCCAGACACGGAGAGAGCTGACTCGGCGGCATCTCAGCCCCTTCCCTTGATAGGGGCCGCTGTAAAAAGCCTTTCCCCAGTGCACGTGTTGGCTTATCTGCTGTGGGTGGTCTTGCCTCCAAGCTGGTGGCTTCCTTTGAGGTCTGTGCGTGGATAACTGATGAAATCCAGGGTGCAGATCTGTGCGCTCCCTCCATCCCTGAGTGTCTTTCTATGGAATCAAAGTTGCTGTCACTGTGTGTCACCACCAGGCACTGTTTACGGTCGAGGCAGGCCATGTGCTCCCACCTTGAAGCCTTCTCTTCCTCCTCTTCCCCTTGTCTCCCCTGACAAGATGTTTTTGTTTTGCTCAGCCTCCTCACCGCCTGTTTTTCACATGCATCTTGTTTTCCCCACAGCTCCACTCTCCTTCCCACTTCCCTCCTGCTCCCCCAGGACCATCCTCTCCCACTCCCATGCCCCTGGCTGCCTTCTCCCACACACCATCCATCCTCTCCTAACCAGGCTTCAGGCTCCCGATGCCTCTGTCTGACACGAGGGCTATTTTCTGTGTTTGCTGCCATCCAGCAGGTTTTTTCCCCCAGGGAATCTTTACCTGCGCTTGAACCAGATGTTTCCATTTTACTTAGGACTTAGCTGCTATGGAAACTGAGGATGCACCAGGAGAGGAAGAGTGAGCTAATCAGAAATTACCTGTGGCGCTGCGTAATTTGCAGCAGCAGCTCTTTCCTGATTTTGGCCATGATTAGGCATTCTGCTTTCAAAACTCAAAGGGAACAAGTGATCACAGAGATTTACTTGAGCCTAGTCTCCTGCTGGTGGAGGTGCTGAGCCCAGAGGTGGCCCAGGACAACTTCTGTGGCTGCCCATCTCCGTGGGCAGCTCCTCTGTCTGTGGCTCTGCCAAGCCACCAAGGGGAACGAACCTCTGCTCTTCAGTTTTGCATTCACCACATGCAGCAAAGACGAGGACAGGGAGTGTGAGGACTGAAATGCGGAGCCAGGGAAGATGCATAGAGATGCTGTAGCAGATGCTGGGATGGTATCCCTTTTCCTAGTGGGGATATACTCTAATTTGGAGAGCCAGGAGGAAGCCAAACCCCAGGCTTGCTGCTGGCCCCTCTCTCAGTTGTTGGGCTGCGACTCAACCCATGGGAAGTCTTGAGCCTCCTGTTCCTTCTCACTGTCTTCCTCCATCTCGCTTGGAGTGGTGCAGAAAAGGGATGAGGGAGAATTGGTTCGGGGAATGCCGGTGCATAATTTAAGGGTTTATGTGCCATCTCTGGGGACAGGCTGTGCCAGGGCTGTCTGTGCCAGGCACGGACACACCGGGAGCTGAAGGACCATCCCCATGCCACTGCTGGCGGGTGCTGCTCTGTGCAAAGGTACTTGATGGGCTTTATTATTTCCTTGGCAGCCGGGAGCCCACGGCACAGCTCTTGAGGGGAAATGGAGCAAATAAGAGTGTTTGCTCCCCAGGACTGAGAGCAACCCTGCTCCTCAAGGACTAATCTCACTGGAGATCCTTTTCCAGGCTCCTCTGGCCACTCCTCTGTTCCCTCTCTGCTCCAATGAATGTGTTTAGTGGCTTGGGCTGGTAAACTCTCCTGAATTTTCCTGTCTGCAGTTGTTGCTGTGTTCTGGGAGCTGTTAAGCTGGTTTTTGATGCTCTAGTTTGGGGGCTGGAGGACTTCCTGCATGAAGAATCAAGATGAGGAGAGCATTTTCATGGTATAACTCAAGGGCTCAGTGAACCTGAGCAGGAGTTTTCTGCTGGTGAATGACACAACTGCTGGTCCCATCAGAGCCTTGTGTGGTGCCTGGCCTTACCTGTACACATCTCCTGCTAAGAGCTAAAGTAGGATGCTGGCTCTGGAGAAGGGTTTGGTGAACCCATGACCAGTCCAACCAAGCTGTGGTACAGCCTATCTTCTGTCCCTCTGTCCTATATTATTTCTTGTCCCAGTAATGTTATCCTAACTGTGGCAACTCCTGTTAATGCAGCTGAACAGTCTGAAGTGGGAAAAGAAGGGGAACTGGTGGAATGACAGTTTCTTCTGCCTCTCCAGAGGAGGCTTAACTGCTTTCAGGCTCTGTCCTAGGCTTGGATGCTCCCACTGGCAGCACAAGTGTCAGTGGAGGTGCCAGGCACTGGGGCTTCAAAATGCAGCTCACTGAAACCACATTGGGATGCCAAGCTCTGGCCTGGGATGGGGCAGCTCCATCCCTTCTTGGCACCCCTGTGAGGCCAAAACTATTGAGATGGCAATCAAGAGAGGCATCACAGCAGGGTGAAGAGAGGAAGAAGGGCAGAAAGGTAGAGAAGGATGTGGATAACCGTGGTCTGTAGATAACAGGCAGCAGCATCTTTCCAGAGGAAGGGGAAGTTGTGCAGAGGACTTGGATTCAGGATTCTGAAAGGCAGCACTGTGTGTGCCCATGGACATTGATTCTGCACCCTTAGGTGCTGAGCATCTCTGTGTTTGCAGGCTTTGGATGCATTGCAGCCTCCAGCCTTGTGGTACCAATGCCATCTGTAAACTGCAGTGAGGTCTTCTAGTTACTAGCCTGGTTTTGGTCACTCAGGTGTTTCCATAGTGACTGGGCTTTTTATTTATTTTTTGGGGGTAACTGTGATGTTGTCATGGCAATTGTCACATTGTCAGGCCAGTTTCTTTTTCCTTGGTAGATGAAGGCTGGGATTTCTTGGCATCCCATACTACTGGGCTCAGGGTGCCACCAAAGCCCTGGCAGAGTGAGTGGCACCATGTTGAGCTATCCAGGGGATATTTATCTGTGCTGCAGACACGAGACTCGTCATGCCTCCCATTTAGCTCAGGAAGTGTGCCAAGGAATTGAAGGGAGGGATCTTCCAGGAGGGATGAAGGCTCGGCATCCTCTGTCCCAGGAGGAGCAGGCATGGCTCAGTGGTAATGAGGGGGAGGGCTCTGTGGGCAGACAAGTGTGGTGGTTATCGTGCCATGCCAGGGGCACAGGGAAAGGGTGTCAAACTAGATGTGTGCATGTGGATCCCTCCACTGGCTCATCTGCCTGGCCACGCACAGACATCCTGAGCCAGAGGCTGCATCCAAGTCGTCATCCTTAACAACCCTTGATGGACTTTTCTGCCATGGTTTTGTCTAATTGCTTTTTGATTGTTGCTGTAGTATGATGGATTCTGGTGTGAGGCTTAAGACAGCGGCTGCCAGGGTAGGAAAACATTATGGTTTGGCTTGATGGTGTATTTACTTGAGAGAGGTTTGATCGAGAGGTCTCTGTAGTGGGAATCCCTCATTAATCTCAGGATTAGGCTGGGTGCTGAAAGCTGGATCCTGTGCTGAGTCTGAGCTGTCATTTGTGGGGCAGGTGCCACCTTGTTGCTTCAAAGCAGAGACAAGGGAGATCCTCAGAGGGTCCTGACATTGCCACATCCCCCGTGATCAGTCTGTTTAACCTCTGTGGCTTCCCTGGAAGAGGTACAGTGGCAGTCCCTTGTCTCGTGGAACTGATGGGAGGATAAATGCATTCCAGACGTGAGGCACGGGGACGCAGCAGTAATCACAGCTCGTATATGCACTTAAGATAGATGAGACACACTGGCCTGATGTGGCAGAGGTCTCATGAGATCATCTGTCTATACATCAGCAGCAAACCAGCACAGGGACTCTGGGAGAAGTCTGGTATATTTGGATATATTGATTCTCTCTGGCTCTTGGCGGGGCTTAAAACAAGAGGACAAACAACTGCAAAAAATATCCAGCTCAAAGATTTGCTTGTCCCTGGGAAGGGGACACCTTCTCAGGGGGTTGTCCATTGAGCACTTTGCTTGCTGTCTTCATCTTTCCAGGATACTCCCAGCAGAGAAGGCATGTGGGATATTTGTAGTCTGGACATCAGATCTGGAGCTTGGCTCCATAAATGCAGGGAACCACTTGGGTGGGAAAGTCTCCATCTGCTTCTGTGCTGCCTTGTCCCTCACTGTGATCAGCTCTGTGTCCCATGAGATCCCTCCCTTGAGCTCTGCCTCAAGCCACCTGTTTAACTGAAGGCCAGAGAGTCTTGTTCTCTGCTGGCCCTCTTATCAGGGAAATACCTCTAGGAGGGAGCAGATGGTTTTTGTAAGGTTGCTTCTGTGTTGAACCTGGGTCTTCTGTCTCTGCGCTGCCTCTTGTCTCTCTTGGAGGTGTTGTGTGAGCCACAACACCTCAAGTGGTGTGTCAGGAAAGGGCTGTGAGTCCTGCTGTGGCTCTGTGATGGAACAGAGGTCTGTGGGCTCTGGGGTTGGGTTGGGATGGCCACCATGCTGTCCCACCCCACCTTGTCACGTGTGTCCCTCCTGTCTTTTTTGGTGGCCAGGTGACTCAGTAGAGACTCACCCACCTCGCTTGATGGCCGAGCACCTTGTCCTCCTTCCAAGAGGCAGTTGCAGGCCTGGCCTCCAGCTCCATTAACTGAGGCATTTCAACTGGCTCCAATCCTGTCGGCAGCTCAACCGTCCCCTTGTTTACTGTTGAAATAATTACTGCTTTGCCATAATATTAGCTCTGAGCCGTGACTCCATTACCATTATCGCCGGAATATTACCCATTTATTATCTCCCAGCAACCCTGGAAGATGAACACTAGGCTTCAGAGACCAATTGTTTTACAACAGACAGGATCTTGGTGTGCATTGTTTAATGAGGTAAACTACATTATAGCTGGCATTAATTTGGCGGCGGTGCTCTCCACTAAATCACTGTTAACCTGTAAATCTGCCACCGGTTTTGATACTCCTTTTGTTGGTGTGTGCTGGACAGATCAGGCAGGCAAAGGGTCAGCGGTGGCCCAGCTCTGTTTGTATCACGTAGGGTATTTAAACAGGTGAAATAAATAGTTTGAAGTGCTCATGGAGAAGCAGGACTTTGGGATGGACACTAGTTTTGTGTGTGGTTGTGGTGATGGAGGCCGTGGGCATTGCCAGGGGCTGTTTGAGAAGGGAGTGGAGATGTGCTACGACCAGCAACGAGATCCTGACAGGAGCAGGGGGAATATTTAGCCCACTGAGTGCCAGTAGCTTCCCCATCTGCTCCCATGGGAATGGGATCTGGCCCAGCAGGAGCCAGAATCTGGTGTCATCGTGTCATGGGCTCCAGGTTTTGCTTTCCCCAAGGAGTGACTAAAACTTGGTGTGCCATATGAGTAGCTCCTTTTAGCTTTTCCCTTCCTGATGCTTTTTCGAAGCAATGGGAGATCATGTACTTTTATGTGTATAGAAGTAATATTTTTGATTCCCTGCATGGTGGAAATGAATTCTTGGAGCTGATTTGTTTGCATATTCGGCATAACCACCTTTAAAATATGCATCTTGGTATGAAAATAACAAGACCCCTTCCAGTGACAAATGAGGCAATGTCTTTCCCTTAAGAAAAGGGGGAAAAAAAAGCCTTGGCTTCGGTATATTCCTTAAATGCAGCTTTGCAATGTCGCACTTTCCCTCATTGCTGGAGGCAGAGTGGGATTTTGCTCCTTATGGTGCCATGGAAAAGCATCCAGTTACTGCCCTACTGGGGGGAAAATCAGGACACTCTGCCTGCATTTCCAAATTTTATGCTTTGTCTTATCCTACTGCTCACTGACTGCCTTTCCCACAAAGATGAGAACCTCTGTCGTGTTGCAAATGCCCTGATCCGTGCTCTGCATCCCTTCTCCATCCCCACCATCAGCCCACGGGAAGGTGGGAATGTGTAACTATTTCTTTGGCGTGGTGGGACAAGGGGGACAAAACCCAACATGCCACCGGTGTCAGATTGTTTTCCATCTCTTCTTTAGCGCTGAACACAACTCCCTCCTTCCCTGATAAATTCCTGGCTTTGTGTCACTCCCTGCCTGGGACTCTCCTTTCATTCAGCTGGCCTGGGGAAGAGCAAGGGACGGGAGTGCCTGAGATTCCAGAGATCTCCACACAAATTAAAACCTTTTATCAGCCCCTAATAGCTGTGCAAACTAATTATATTTGGGCCAAACTTTGCCAGTGACTCCCTCGAGGTATTATTATAAAAATCTGAGCTGTGGAAATGCGTCCCCATTCTGTCAACACCAGGTCGCTTCAGCTATAGAAAACTCTGCTCTGGCTCCTTTTAGCTCCCATGATGTGCTTTGCATAAGCTGCTGCAGTTGTTTTTGGGGAGGAGAGAGCCCAGCTGGGCTGTCTGACATGTGGCCCAGGTCTGCTGAGCCAAGGGCAGGGCTGTGGATGGGGGGAACAGCACTGAGTCTCAGACTCATCTAGGTTGAGATCATCTCATCTAGATGAGAGTAGACTCCTCTTGGTTGGAAGGGACTTTTAAGACCACCCAGCACCACCACTGTAACCCCTGTAATAAGAACAGGTACCTAAAATACACTTGGGACCCCTAAACTCGTGGTGAAGAGTCCCCAAGAACATCTAGGACCCCCAATTGGTGCTGAAAAGGGTCCCCAAACGCTCCTGGGACTACCAAATATGGGGTGTAAAAGTTCTTCAAAATCACCTGGTATTCCCAAAATTGTGGATGAAAAGGGTCCATAATTCCTTGAGAACCTTTATTTGCACAAGTCCTGCTTGCCTGGCTGATTCTGCCACTGCTCTCCCGAGGCCATCAGAGTGGCCTTGGGGTTGTGAGTGCCCAGATGGGGTGGGCACCTCCATCCCTGGAGAGATGGGACGTGGTGATAAGGGGTGGGAAGGATGCTGGAGAGGTGGGGATGCTCAAACTGCAGCAGGCAGGTGATGGGAATGAGCAGCACAGGGAGAAGGTACATGAGGCTGCACGTGGATGGTTTTCCCAGTGTTGTACCTTGCTGAAGGGCTCCCGGTAGGGCTGGAGCTGTTGTCCACCCAGATTTGTTCTGTCTCTTTCCTGGCTTCACCATTTGCTCAGTTCCTTGCCTTGTAACCTTGCTCCAGAGCTTGCACGGGGCAGGGCACTGAGGCCAAAGACATTCTCCTTGTTTGCTTCTCACACTGTCAATAGATGGAGGCAGCACAAGGAAATGCTTGGAGCCAAACTTCCCAATGGGAAGGAGGTTTTTTGCCCCTGCCACCAGCCCTGCACTGTCCCTGTGCTCCTCCTGGGGCGCAGATTGCCGGCTAATGGGGCGGAGCCAGTGGGAACACTCTCCATTAATGGAGCAGAATATAAACAGAATAAAGCCTTCATTTCCTGGGCTGTGATTTCATTATTAATATACTTTACAGTTCACAGGTTGTTCATTTGCTTCCATGTTTTCTCAGCTGGTGTAATCTGCGGCGCGGAGTGAGAAGAGTCATAAAATTTCCATTTCCAGTTGAATGTGCGTCCAATTCGCCGTGAAATGTTTCTCTCTGTCGTGAATATTAAGTGCCCCGGGAGTCGGTAGCCATGGGATTAGGCAGGGCAGGTTGCCAGCCCCTCCCTGTGTCCCAGGGATGCGGGAGAGAAGTGGGTGTGGAGATGGAAAGGCGACGGGGTGATGTGTAAGGACTGAAGGAAAGGACCATGTGGTGGAGGGAGGAAGAAGGAAAAAGGGGAGCAAAGTGAGAATGGAGGGAAAGGGAGGAAATTGGGAGAGTGACAGAGACTGGCTCCAGGGTGGATGTGGTGGGCAAAGGATGCTCCAACAGAGCAGACCTTTGCTCCACCTCCTCATTTCCCTGTCCCATGACCTCGATGCCCATCAGGGAAGGTGTTGCACCAGTGTGTGAATCTGTGGTTGATAGCTGTGCTTAGTCACTGCCATGAGCTTTGGGGCTGTGTCCTTCCCCTGGCCTGAACATGGACAGAAAGAGAGTTTCCTTGTCTCTGGTGAAGCTGAGAAATGCTGCTGTGCTTGTAAGGGCAAGGAGCTGGAACGTGCTGGTGAGCCAAAGCAACTTGGCTGCCCCGTACCCAGCTGAAGAACAGCCACAGAGTTGCATGACTATCACAGTAAAATGGCTTTTCACGTGAACTTTTAGGGGAAAAAGATCGTGTTCTGCTCTTGTTACACACCCAGCATGAAATTCATTGTATGTGTAGTGTATTCTTTTATGGCTTGTAGCAGAGCAAAGGCTCTGGGGGGCAGGGCTGCAGGAATTTGGGTAGTTGGGGCAGGTGGTCGTGCCCTGTGGCTGGGCAGGTGGTGGTGCCAGTGGTGGTGCCAGTGGTGGTGCCAGTGGTGGTGCCACAGCTGCAGTGCCACTGGCAGCGGGCACATCTGGCAGCACAGCTGGCACATTGCTGCAGCTGGAGGCCATGGGGGATGTGTGCCCTGGTTACCCCCTCAGCCTTGCAATAGCTGTGCAGGATGTGGTGTCACTGCCAGGGGGATGGGACAAAAAAAGCCAAATTGTGGTGCTGTGCCCAGGCCGTGGGGATGATTCGGGCACTGCCTGGAGCCGATGGCACTGTTTTCCTTACGACTCTTTGCCGAAATGTCTCCAGCCACAGCATTCCTCACTGCGGGGGAAAAAAATGTCTCTTCCTTTCCCATCTTCTCTCGGTCGAGTCAAGATAATAATAGTCTTTTTCTGATCCCCTGAACTTTCCCATCTGCTTGGTAAAACAATGGCCATTCTTTTGCCTCCTGGCCCCCTCTCTCTGTCTTCCTCTCTTTTATTTTTATTCCCCTACAGTATAATTTAAAGCCAGAGCAATGCCGTAGCCCATGGGTTTTTCCCCTTCCCGTGACATGCTGCTCTTATTTAAAATGGCTTTTCCCTTGCAAAGCAATGTCTCTCGCTGCCCTCCCAGCTCCGTAGCAGGGCCAATACCTTCCCAGAGGCCTGAGGAGGGGATGATGGGCTCTAGTGAGGTGGCTCAGTCCAGTTTCCATCCTCCTGTCTTCTAGTCACCCAGCATCACCCGTCCCTGCAATTCTTGGTGTGACTTCCCACTCACCAGCCCCCCCCACGGCCCCAAATCCATCCATCCATCCCATCACCCCTGCATTTTCCTGGCTTCTCTCAAATAAGCCACAATATTGCCAGTGATCCTGCAGAAATGGAGACATCAGTGCCATAAAACACAAGGGACAGAGCAAGGCCACTGGGCTGGAAAATAGCGTGTCTGGAAAAATAAAGACGGGATAAAGATGATGGAGAGGCGACAGCAAGTCTCACCCTGCCATGATTCAGATGGCTCCGGGGGGTGAACTGGGGTCAGGGGGTCCCAGGGGAAAAAAAAGGATGGAAAATATCCCACATTTGCAGAAAGTCATGGCAGTGACGGCGTCTGGGCTTTCTGTGAGCTGCTTGCAGGGAGATGTGTGGAGAGGGGAAACTTTCCCAGATCCCCATGACTTCTTGGCAGCACTGGGGATGGATTTAGCCGGCACTTGATGCTTATTTTTTTAACTGTAATGCCATTATGCCACTTGCTTCCCATCCAAGGGATATTTCCCTAATGCGGCTGAAATGCAGCTTAGCCGAGGTTACAGCCATTTAACGCTCGGGATTGCAATTGCTTCTTAAGAGCTTGTCCTGCAGAGAAAGCCTGGGGGTTTAAATTTCCAGCCAGAGGGACCCTCCGGTCCAGAGCCAGCAACTCTTTTTCACACAAATCCAGAGGAAAGTGGGGTGCCTCGAGTTTGGCAGGGACTGGGAATGCTTTCCCCTGCGGAGCAATGCTGGTTGCACAGAGGTTGGGAAGGGATGTGGTGGATCTCCCGTGGAATTTTTTGGAGTTCTTTGCGAGCCACCAGCAGATACCAGGCAGTATATAGATATCTGGCAGATACCAGATACAACCTCGTTTCTTGGTGCCTTTCTCCTTGCCAAGCCTTGTGCACCACAGCTTCTCCTACAGCCAGCGAGAAAGCTGCCAGAAAGCGGATGAGGTCCAGGAGAGCCGGGTTGCGACAGGATTGAATGGAGGAGCAGCGCTCCCACAAACAGGATGCGTGTGTGTTTGTCGGAGCGATTTTCCCCGGCAGCATCTGTCACTCTCCAGCATCTCGGTGTCATTGCAGCAAATTATTTAAGCACTACCCACTGTACCCCATCTGTCGGGCAGCCCCTCCACACGGATGGGGCCTTACCTTCCCTCCTTTCCCGAGGAACTCACCGGCACCGGCTGAGCGCCAAACAACAGGACAAATTAAATCAAAAGCACAGCTTCGGCACCCAGGGGGAAAATGCACATCAGCTTTGACTTATTGCACGGCGCACGCTTACAAGAGAGAAGCAGCGGCTTTTGTCACTGCAAGGGGCCATGAAAAATGAATTAGGGCCGCTGCTGGGCGAGGGCACGCAGGAGAATCTTTCATTCCAGCAGCGCTGTCCTTTCTCACCTTGGAAGCAGCTACGGGGAGGGAGGAAAGAAAGGAAGAGGGGACTTGGTGTTGGGCATCTCCTTGGGAGAGAGCATGGGAGGAAGGGTGTCAGTGCTCAAGCAGGAGCACGGAGCTGCTGGGAGATGATGTCTCCTCAGGAACTCTCTGGAGAGGGCTTGGCTCTGTGGGAGCCTCAGTATTTTGGTTTTCATGTGCCTTTTGCAGACATTCCTGCAAGGAGGCAGAAAGGCTGCATGGGAAGTGGCTCCCTGCTGGTCATAACCTCTGCCGAGCATCAGTCCCTCCTGGTGTCACCACAAGGACCATCCCTTCACCCTCCACGGGCTGAGGAGGAAGGTGTCTGGGGCATGCTTGGGTGTCATTAATAACGGCAGCCCTCTAATGAGCTCTACACCCATCTTTGCTGCAGACCTGACACCACTTAAGTGCTTTGTGAAGTGTAACCATTTCTAATTTGCGCCCGCAGGGTGGTATGTGCCCTCTGGACCTTTCCCTGGGGTTCGGTGTCCTTACCAGCACCCCAGGAAGAGGCAGAGGCTGGGAGAGGCATAGGACGGTCACCCCCACCAGTTTGCTGAGCCTTGAGCTGCCTCCAAGCTCACACTCGCATCGAAATAAAAGGGCTCATTCTTTATTCGACTCATTTACTCCTGAGTTAGAGCCTCGTTCAAGGGTGGTTGGTCCCCGAGTTGTTTTGTTTTGTTTCTTTAAATATTAATTTCCATAATCCATTTATTTCCCAAGGAACTACTTCTCGCAAACAAAAGGTTTTAATGCTCCTCTTTTATTCCTGGTAACAAATAAGTTGTCTGAGACGTGCGAGCATCCCGGCAGCAGCGAGCCGTGCGCGTGCAGCCGCCGTCTGACGCCGAGAGCCGCGCTTAAGGATGCGCAGGGATGGGGGGAAGAGCATCCCCGAGGGATCGCGGGTACCACGGCAGCATGTCCCTGGAGATACTCGCCCGGAGAGGGAGGGCAGCGAGCCCGGGTGACACCGGGGAGCCCCCACAGCCTGGGATTCCAATCCTTTCCGTGGAGGCGTCTCCAACACGCCTTTTTGAGATGGAAGATTTGAGAGCCGAAGGCCGGGAAGCACAATAGAAGATAGACTGCTTGTACCTCATTGTCTGGAGAATAGATGGGCTGCGGGCTCCCGGAGAATAGGAGCTGCCACTCAGGTGGCTTTAATAGAACAGGCGGCAGATAGATTTCAATAAAAGAAATGAGTATAAATATTGTTAGCGGAGAATAGAGGGAAAGTGAAAAAGATCTTGTTTAACGAGTCACAGTGGGAAACTTTCAAGGACTTTTAAGCTAAAAACTCTTCACAATGGGGCTATAATGGACGGCTCAGCAGGCTTGGCTGTGCTGCATAGTGTTGGTGCGGGGACAGCGCTGGGCAGGTGTCCCCAGAGTACACAGGGAAGGGCATGGCAGAGAATCATGGAATGGTTTGGGTGGGAAGGGACCTTGAGGACCATCTTGTTCCAAACCACCGCCATGGTCAGGGACACCTTCCACTGTCCCAGGTTGCTCCAAGCCCCGTCCAACCTGGCTTTGGGCACTTCCAGGGATCCGGAGCCGCCACAGCTTCTCTGGGCATCCTGTGCCAGGGCCTGCCCACCCTCACAGCCAAGAATTTTTTCTCAATATCCCACCTAACCCTGTCCTCTGGCAGTCTCTTTGCCTTGCCCTGGCTGTCTGTGGAGTTGATGCTCCAGGTTGGGACCGTAGGCTGAGTGACCAGGAGATGTGGTGGCATCTGGAGGGTCTCTGCAAGTCACGTGTCCCAGTGACTGAGTCACTGATTGTTGCATGTGCACACTTAATAGTTAATTATTACAGTTGTTGTATGAGATACCAGCCCCAAGGGTGGTCTCAGGGTTTCAGTGAGCAAGCATAGCAACAAATGTAGGGCCCTGTCTCAGTTCTAGCTCTGAGCTGAGCAGGAAGCTGAAGAAAAAGTCTTTCCTGGCAGCAAAGATGAGGGGTTTGGCTACAGAGCCACTGCCTTTGTGACGGCTCCTGGTTGGAGGGGGTGTTTGCAGGCTGCCTGTTGAAATCCCTGTGTCCTGACCCCCTGGTCACAGGCAGCCAGAGCTGGGACCTTCAGAGATAGTCACCTTTGTTATTGTCAGCAGAATATTGTGCCTGGGAGGGTCCTCCATCGTATCTCGAGGCAAAACACCAGCCACCATTCCAAAATAGTGGGAAGGAGATGAGAAGCTGCAGCACTGCATGGCCATGTGCAAGGAGGGGCTCCCCCAGCCATGGGAAGGAGGGGGGCACAAATATCAGTGTAGGAGAAGGACTTTATGGTGAGGACTTTATGGCCCCCCCTCTCCCTCACAGCAAGGGCATGGAGCAAAATTGGCTGTGAAGGTTGCTCCAAATCCAATTTAATACAGGGTTCAAGGAAGGAACCCGTGTTTTGGCTCTCCTTAGTGACCCTGGGCACATCTGGTGCTGGTCCCCAGCCCTGGGACACGAGGATGCCACAGTGGAGGGAGCTACTGCCAGGCTCCCCCATTGCTGGGCGCCACGCAGTGCCAGGCAGCCCCATCCCCTGGGGCCTCGCGCAGCATCAGGCCATGGAAACACGCTAATTAACATGGAAAAGCATGTCAGAGGAGAGATTTCTTCCCTTGTCATCAGGAGGCTTCAGAAAGAGAGAGGTTTGGCCCCGTGGAAGCGCGGCGCAGACTCTGATGCGCCCCATGCCCGTCTCTGGGGCTACGGTCCCTCTGCTGGAGGCTTGTGAACAGGAGGATGGGCAGGTTCATAGCCTACCCCTCCTGTAGATGTGCTTCCAAAAGGGATTGCTCCTCTAAGAGGGGACGCAGATGGAAATGGGATGGAGCCTGTGGCACAGGGAGGCAATATTCACAAGAGGAGCAGAGGAGCTTGCCTGGGTTGGTAGGGTGATCTTAAAAAAAAAAAAATCGTTTTTCTAATAATTGCGCTGGGTGGTTTCCAGCAGGTTAATTACCCCCAGTCTCTGTCCACGGAAGTGTGACACCCTTAATTGGGCACAGGGGAGTCAGAAAGAGGGGGTGCACAGAGGGGAAGCTGTCCTAGCTGTGGTCATTCACCGGACCAAACGAAAATGGGAAAGGGAATTTTAGAAATGCCTGAACTTTGTTCCTTATGTGTTAATTGAGCCATCAGAAGTGCGTAACAGTGGTCAATAAAAGGTGAAACAGATGGATCCCCCGGTTTGGCTGGAGTCAGCCTGAGCTCTTGTTTGCCCACCTACCTGGGGCTGTGTCTTGTGTGCTTTGAGTGGCATTTAGAATGGCTTGAGGTGATTCCTGCCCCCACCTCCTTCCCCATCTGTTCTGATGCTGCATGAAGCAGAGGTGAAGCAGGTCTCGGGTGCCAACAAGGCGCTCTTATTACCTTTGTGCGTTTTATTTATTTACCATAAACTGTTATAGGATGGCCATCAGCACCACACCGGGCTGACGTGTGAAATATATGGCCCTTGGGTTCAGTGCGTCACTCGGAGCCAGGAGTCTGCGCGATGTTAATTTTTATTGCCAGAAGTAGCCATAAATTGATAGTTGAGAATCGCTGTAGGGGCTGTAATTAACTAGTTACTATTTCACCTCCAAAAGGAGCAATGTTTCACGCTCTTACTTTTACTTATCTGGAATCAGCT
This sequence comes from Grallaria varia, assembly GCA_013396735.1. NCBI lineage: Eukaryota > Metazoa > Chordata > Aves > Passeriformes > Formicariidae > Grallaria > Grallaria varia. The sequence goes on from VWZG01002758.1 coordinate 78,852, forward strand.
GCTGTCAACATCCGCTGAAGCCCGTATAAAGATTTATAGACCTTGGAGGTAAATATTGACTAATGGGCAGCTTGGCTTAATGTTCACCTTGAAGGACAATAAATTGTGCTATTGATTGAAGCGAGATGTCAATATCCGCATTGTTGTAAACATTTTAATAAAATTATCTCCATAAAATATTCTCTTTCTTCGCCTGATCCTGGCTAGTGGGATCGGTGCCTGGGAAATGCAGCAGCAGGGTGTAGGAAGAAGGGGAGCCCCATTGCGGGACCGTTGTTGAGATTGTGGCTTTAGGAGAGGAAATGTTGCAGCCTTGGATGGCTGGGCTGGCTCAGCTTGATCCCGAGGTGCAGGGAGTTGATCTGGACACACGGAAGAAGTTTAGGGAATCTTTCTGAGTGGCACCACGGGCAGCTTTCGGCCAGGGAGAGCCATGAGCGATGTCCTGGAGACCTGAACATGGCTGCAACAGTGAGCCAAGGAACATTGGCGTGTAATTAATTTGGGAACATGTGTTCGCTTTCTGGTGAGTTATTATCTTGTCAGAGGCTCAATGGAAGCAAACGGGTAGGAGGAGTCCGAAGGGAGATGAGTCAGGATGGGAAAACAAGGAGAGGTGAGGGAAGGAATATGGATGCACAAGGCATCTGCCCACACCTCATCTCATGCAGGCTTTGGGGGACCCCAAGAACAGCTTGGCTGTCTGCCTTGGTGCTCCGTGCCAGACCAGGATCTCACATCCATGACTCCTCCAGTGCCGTGACAGCCAGGCTTCCCCTTCCCTAAGGTTTTTTATGGAGATCTGCAGAGCAAGTCCTAAAATAGTCCATGTCGATCTGTGTGCAGGCTCCTGCTCGCAGGGCACAAGGATTCAGGCTCTGGTTCTCCATCTCCCCGGCTCACACTGGGTTAGTTCATCATCCTCGGCTGATGAGCAAGGATTACGCTCGTGCCTCGTCCGTGGCTGTTCCATTTCTGGCCTGTATTAAATTATTAGTATTAATAATAATAATAATGATGGGTGCTGGCTGTGCTAGTTTTTTAGCTCCTGAGGAGATGAGAGAGCTCTCCATTAATTCCTGCAATATTTCAACTCCTAATTGTGCTCAAGCAGAGACAGCCTTGAAAGTTCCCACCATCAGTTCAGGCAGAGCAGGACCGGTATCTCTAGGGGAGCTCCTGGAGCTGCAGGGCTCTGGTCCAGCCCTGCCCTGAGCATCCCAAAGCTCCCAGTGCTCCCAGGGTGTGATCCCACAGGGAAGCAGCTTTATGGATCCAGTTTTCCTGCAAAGCCCTTTGTGCTGAAGTGGGACATGGATGGTGTCCTGGTCGCCTGGGCAGGAATTCTTTGTGTTAAGTCGATCTTTGGGATGCTGTAGCTGGCACTAAGGAAGCAGGATGTGGCCAGAGTCTCTGGATGGTGTTCCTAAAGCTATTGTCATCTGAGTGTGAGTTATACCAGGTCATGCACAGGGCAAAACCAGGTGTCAGCTCCAGCTCAGAGCATTCTGTTTTGGTCTGGGGCGGGTTCTGTGTGCCAGTTTTGACGGGCTGCAGCTGAAATCCCACGGATTCCAGACTCTGAGCCCCGGAACTTTGTACTCTGCCTCTCCGTCGGCCGATTACCTCGCACGTATCTCAGACTGCAGCGTGACACAGGCACAGAGGAAACCTTCATCCCTCAATTTCCTCAGCTTTTGCAGGTGGAAAGCTGACCCTCACACTTGCTTTAATGAAGTCTTTTGCTGGGGCACGAAAGGCACTCGAGCTGCTTTGCTCCCACATCAAACCAGGGACGCACATTACGGCTCGACCGTGGCAAGAGCTAATTCTTGCCGTGTGCCAGCCGGCTCCGGAACTCGGGAAGGGCCTTTGGTTAGTTGGGAAGCAGTGTTATCTGAGCCTCTGCACAACCCAGAGTCAGATTGGTGAGCGGAGCATCTGAAGGCCACCGGCTGTGTCGTTCCTTTATCACCAGGCAGCGCTGTGCTACAGAGAAGCCAATTCTAGGTCAGCCACAAAAGGGACTTTTTTTCCCCCTTCTCTCTCTTTTTTTTTTTTTTTTTGCAGTGCCACAGGGCTGCTGGATGTAATGCTCTAATTCACGTGTCTCCAAAGGATATTGATTTTGGGGTAACACCTTCATATCTCGCCTTTCAGTTGCCCTGAGTACTGACGAGCTCAGCTTTTTGGAATTCGTCAATGGGAAAACTCACTTCACCCCTTCCCGAAGCTCACAGGGCTGCTTTCCCAGTTGGGTCAGCCTGGGATGGTGGGATGCACACTCTTGTGTGCTCAGGCTCCTTGGTTTGGCCTCTGAGTGTGCAAGGGAGCGGTGGATGTGCAAAGTCCCAGGAATGCTGTGCAGAGACAGGAGCTGTGAGATCTGGTGCAGGGAGAGAGAGCCAAGGTGGGATCTCATCATTTGCACTAGTTTGAGCTGACAGAAGTGGCACCTGGGACTGCAGCAGCAGGATCCTTGAGGGTGTCTGGGGTGCTCACTGTGTCGAGCTGGCTCAGGTCCCTCTGTGCTTTCCATGGCGAGTGGTGGAGTCTGACCAGGCTATTCCTGTGTTCTAAATGCTCTAAAAGTATCAGCCGGTGGGATGCAGGCAGCGTGTGCCCTTCCAGGAGCCTCCCACGTGTGTATTCTGCATGCATTTGTTAGGAGCAGGAGGCACACGCTTGGCTGGTCAAGCGCAGCGAGTCGTGGCCCATCAGGTCACTCCAGTAGCCGGGTGGGAAGCGAGGGCTGGCCGAGCTCACGGCAACCCCCAAGGACCAGGGACCTGTGCTTGACCTCTCTGCCATTGGCACTCAGTCCCAGAAACAGCTGTCCAGAGCTAATTTATTTCCTAATGCTGCAGCAATGTTAATTTATAAATTACACTGGTAATTCGAGCTATTATTAATTTCAGATGGTGTAGGGCAAGCCTAATTAAAATATGACACCAATTGCCACACATATGTACCAAGGACTACCGTTTAAAATTTATAGGAATATTAAGTGTGACACTGGGCTCGGGGATGCTCCGTGCAGCAATTACAGCATCCTGGCTGCAGGAGATCCAGTGGGAAGATGTAAACAAAGGGAAGGGAGAAGTTCTTCCTGTTGGGAGTTGCAAAAAGTCACTTGTGCTGTTCTTTTGGGGGACCAGGGGATTCTGTGCCCCAACATCTGTGTCTGGCCAGCTGAGTGCTGTGGGTTTCCAGGAGTGTGTGCAAACAAAGAGGGCTCCTGCAAGGAATGAGGGCTGAATGATGCCACACTGAAGGAAATGCAAGTGATCGCACCTTCCTGGCTTGGCGTGAAACAAGGAGCAGCTCAGGTGGGGAAGAGGGGAACAAGTGCAGCCCCCACAGGTTTGAGCCTGGAGTGGCACAGGGATGAAGTGCTGCAGGTGAAAGGGAATGCTGGGCACCACAACTAATGGGAGAAAACTAGCTGTGAATTAATTGAAGCTGAAAAATTAGAGAGGGGTGTTTGTGTAAAGCCAGAGGAGCCCAGTGGTGCCTCCCAGCAGGAGGGATGTGCAAATGCCAAGGAGGGGTGAGCTCAGATTGTTCTGGCAGGGTGCAGGTTTGGCAAGGATTGCTTTGTCCACCATGCCCACATTATGGACACCATCTCCAGCAAGTGATGCTCTCAGTAGTGCTGGGGCCACCACAGGGGTCCAGTGGTTTCAGACACCTTTCTGGTAGGGGTTTCCTTGGGATGCCCATGGGCATGCCAGACTGGGATTCGCAGGATTGGTGTCCTCGTGTAGAGCGACATGCTCATGGATGGTGGCCGGGCGATGGGCACAGGTTTGTTGTGCCTCCCCATCACCTGTCCCTCTGTCCCTGCAGCCGTGGGCTTCATCAGTGAGGATGAGTACCTGGAGATCACGGGCATCACGCGGGAGCAGTCGGGCGAGTACGAGTGCAGCGCCTCCAACGATGTCTCAGCGCCCGTCGTCCAGCGAGTCAAAGTCACCGTCAACTGTGAGTCGCTGGGGGCCATCGGGGGACAGGGCTGGGGCTGGAGGGGGGCACTGTGCTGCCCCACGAGGGAATGGCACTTGGAAGTGAGGCACACACAGGCTTCGTCCCCCAGAGCAAGATAGGCAGCAGCAGTTTTTCTGAGCAGGTGGTGGTTTGCCCTATTTTCCCCTTCTTTTCGAGCTCCCTTTTTTCCCACCACCACCTCCTCCTCAGCTGTCTCCATCAACCTGGGTTTTCCGCCCATGGAGAGATGCTGTGCTGATAACCTCCAGGGAGAGGAGAGAAGTGAGCAGTAAATAGAAATTTATTTTTTTTTTCCTTTAGCAAAAAACGAGAGAGGAAGAAAGCAGCATATTTCATGCTCAGACAGAGGTGAAGACTCTCCTAAACCCCTCTCTGGTCACCCCATTAGTGCACATGTGGTGCCCAAGAGCTGGGGAGCTCCAGTTTTTGGAGAAGACCCCCCCATAAGCCCAAAACCCACTGGACAGCAGCACCAGAGTGGCAGGAGCTGAGCATAGGCTCAGAGATGATTTAAGCTCCTTCCCACGTGCAGGGAAAGAAAGGAGAGCTTGAGGAGCAAGGAGGAGGGATAGGATGCCCCAAGGCTCCTGGGTGTTGACCCCAGGTTTCCCACCTTCCCACAGACCCACCGTACATCTCGGATGCGAAGAGCAGCGGGGTGCCCGTGGGGCAGAAGGGGATCCTGCTCTGCGAAGCCTCCGCTGTCCCCTCCGCCGACTTCCAGTGGTACAAAGATGACAAGCGGTAAGAGTTTGGGGCACAAAACTGGGGGGAGGGAGGGGCACACACTGACCCTGTGAGAGCTGCACCCAGTGCCAGGAGCTTCGTCTCGTCACCCTTGGCACAAACCTGGTTTGGACACCACGGCAAGTCCCCCAACAGCAGCGGGTTGTTCTTCTCCAGGGCAAATCCAGGCATTCCAGCAGGCATCCACAGCCAATATCTATGAAAAGCATTCCAGGGCTTTATATTTAACACTGTGGAAAAGAGCTGATGGACATTTGGGGAGGGGGATTTTCCAGGAGCCTCTTTCAGCCTCCCTCCCTCCCTCTTTCAGCATCACTGCTGCCCCTGCCTCCATTTGAAGGTGTCGTGGTAAATCCCAGAGTGGGTGAAGCATAACAGGCGAGAGGGATATTGGCAGTGCAAATCCAAGCACTTAAGAGTGGATGAAACCTCTGTCATCTCTTTTAACACCTCGACCAGCTCTTAGAAAGGCAAAAGAAATGTGGTGTTGGTTGAGAGACAGGTTTACTAGGCCCCAGAGACAGCCTGCTCTGCTTTGGGGTAAAAACCAGCCTTTTAGGACAACCAGCAGCTCCTGTGCCCTGCCAAAGGAGCAGCACAGGGACGTGGCTGGAGAATGAGGAGTGGAGCAGCACAGCCCAGGGTAGGGGCTCAGTCTGGAGAAAACGCCTCTCTCTGACCCCCAGGCAAAGTGTTTTTAACCAATGTTTGGGTTAATTCTCCCTGGAAAGCCTTGGAGGGGCTGTGGTGTGGCCAAACACAGGGCAGCCCACACCAGTCACAGATCAGGAGGGATGTTTTAGCCAAAAAAGCCACTCCACAAGCTGGAAGGAGGCTGGGGCCACCTGCCTTCCCTGGTTTGGGAGGAAAGGAGCAGCAGAGTGTACAAAGAGCAGGATGTTTGTGTGGCAGATGAAAGGCTCTGCTCAGAAGTAGGTCAGATCACGAGGGCATGTGGAACAGTGGCAGGAGCAGGTTCAGCCCCCCTGATCAGTGTCCAGCAGGGACCATAATGGGGATCTGGCACCTCCCAGGAGGAATTAGCAGGTAAAAGTGCCAGGATGGGGAGCAGAGCAGGATGGGGACACCAGTTCAAGGGAGTCCAAATACTTGGTTAATGCATTTGTGCTGGCTGATAAGCCACCCTGCCATGGTGGGTGCCCATCGTGTCACCCATCAGGGATGCAGGGGGAAAAGGGAAGAGGAAGGTGCAGTAAGGCATCCTCCAGAACAGGAGGGACTGAGGACAGGAGAGGGAAGCCAGGCTCTCCTGTAGGGTGGGAGTGAGCCCTCTCTTCCTGGCATCCCTTCCTCTGCACAGCATTTACAAGCCCCAGCACCATCTGGAGACTGCAGCACTGAGGATGCCTCTGGTTAGCATGGGGATGGTGTGGGCTGGCAGCTGGAGACCCAGCAGATCAGCATCCATCCCTCATATCTTCCTAATACCTTCCCTTCTCCCTTTTCTCCCAAGCTCAGTGTCCCCTCTCGCAGGCACAACCAGGGCCATGGAAAATCACAGGCACCTTTCCTCCTGACACCATCCCAATGACCTTCTCTCATTCTCCTTTTCTTCCAGGCTGGCTGAAGGACAGAAAGGGCTGAAAGTGGAGAACAAAGCCTTCTTCTCCAGACTGACTTTCTTCAACGTCTCCGAGCAGGACTACGGCAACTACACCTGTGTAGCCTCCAACCAGTTAGGGAACACCAACGCCAGCATGATCCTCTATGGTGAGTGGGCCTGAGGGAGCCAGACAGGGAGGGGGAACGGCTTAAAAGTGAGACCCCTGATGGGAGAGATGTGGGAAGGGTCTCACGTGTCTTTTTGGGGGACAAAAAGCATTTGCTGCTGATCCTTCCTGCCCTAGTGCAAGGGTTGGAGGTCATGGTGAGCTCAGGGAAATTGGGGAGCTTCCAAACCTCCCTCCTGATTCATGTACTGTGTCAGTCACTGTTCAGAGGTGTTTGGGATCCACCATCAATGCAAGGTTAGGATTTGGCTGCTGGTTATCTTATTGCTCTGATGAGTACTTAGGAGAGCCTCTGTGTGAAGGCATCCTCGGGTGTTGCTGGGTGGGAGGAGATGATTTTGTGGCTTTCAGGGTCCTTGCTGCCTAATTCCCACCCAAGAATGAATAGGTCCCCATCTCTGTCACCTTTGTTTTCCCTCCTGCCAAGCAGATACATCCTTATTGATGATGCCAGAGGAAGATGGGAAAATGTAGATGGCAGGGAGGGGGACCAGGTTTGTGCCTTTGTCCCAGCGCTGTTTTCCCTGTATGCCAGAGCTGGGATCAGAGCAGTGGATCCCTGTGACACTGCTCATGGCCAGGAAGGGCTGTGATTGATCGACACATTTGTGAATACTCTTCAGGCAGCAGCAGAGCCAGGGCAGGGTCTGTGCCCTCCAGATCCCTCTTATGGCCACCAGAAGCCAGAAATGAATGACAGCTCTCATCCTGGGGCACTGCATGGGGTATCTCCCTGTTGGAGATACAGGGTTTGTGGTTCTCACAACTGAACCATAGGGGAGAAGCAGGGACTGGGAACCTCCATCCTTTCCTGATGTCACCCCAACATTGTCCTCCTCTGTGCCACCTAGCTGTTCTGCGTTGTTGTCTCCCTGCCTCTCATTGTGTGGTTGGAGGGGAGAAGAGCAGAGGAGTGGACACATTTTCCTCATCCCCAGGCCCCTTGGGGATGACTCAGGGTGGGCAATCCATGCAAAGCACACTGGAAGAGTGAATCCCACAGTACGTGGTGGGATGTTGAGTGTGCCGGAGCATGGGAGGCATGTGGAGACCCTGGGAAGTGATGTCCATGTCTCATCATCCTTGGGCAGAGGCTGGATGTGGTCCAGGGGAGCAGTTTGTTCAAGGAGAGTAGAGGATTATGGGCTTTGCCAGGGGATGCACCACAGCTGTAGGGTCAGGGTGGCATCACAGAACAGGCTTGTCCCCCCCCGCCACGGTGTTGGCATCTGGGTCAGGTTGCCCTGAGTTATGGCAGAAGTGTCCATCCCGTCTTGGATGCTCAGCTCCTGCAGCCCCAGTGTAGGGCTACCCTCGGATGCTCCTGAGCCTCACACCCCTTTGCTCCCCCCCAAAAAGTCCTTGCTGTATGTGATAAACATCTACCTGTGCGTTGCTTAGGAACTATCTCTGTTCTCCTCCCCACCAGCCTTCCTGGTGATCCAATAACCCCATGTTTTAGGGATACCAACACCTCTGGCACTGAGGACCACCCAGGCCAGGCTCCATCCGTGCTGCAGGCAGAGGGTGGCCGTGCCGGATGCCCAGCATAGCCTGAGCCACATCTACATCCTTAGCTGTGATGTTGGAGGCTTTCTTTGGGTTTATGAGGTTAAAATCTTAATTAGCAGCGGCCTTTGTTTGGCATCTGCAGATCCAGGCTGGATCAACAGCCCAAAAGTAAAGATGTTCTTAGTTCTTTGGTTTCTGAGCTGTGAGCAGTGGCTTGTGGGACTCGTGCTGTGATGGCAGTGCCAGGTGGGAGACAGGGAAGAATCCCACAGAAGTCTAAGCTTATTTTGTGACCCCTCTTAGCTTTGATAGTCTGACCGTGAATCCCATCAGAGAATGAAATCGCAGTCCTTTGGCCACCCTTAATTTCCATAAAGCCACACTGATTGAATCATCTGTTCAGTCTTTGTGAATTAAGTCCCCTTGGGGGGTGACAACTCCCATAGGGGACTGTGACATGTAAGGTTCCCCCACCCCCTGGTGCAGGGACCCCCAGCACCCCCAGGAACAGTCCCCTCTGATTACCAGTGATGTGGTGGCCCCACGTGTCCCCTGTCCCTAAGCAACTAATGCCATGAGTCTGGGGATTAATGTCTTTATTTATCGTGATGAAAGATAAGAGGGAAGTGGGTGTGATGGCTGCGCTACCTGTGGCACAAGAAATGTCTCTTCTGTGAGGTTTTGGGGGGACAATTTTGTGCGTGTTCCCTTTTCCCTGAGGCTGAGCGAGTGTTTTGAAGTTTTTTTCCTCCCCCAAATGGAGTTTTAATCCATGCAGGTACCGTGACAGGAGCCTTTTTGGGGCTGTGCAAGAGGCTAATGTAGCGTTCATCTTTTAATCCTTTTTTTAATCTAATTTTTCAAGGAGGTCAACTAGTGCTTTATTTAACATGTAGCACTCGTTATTACAGACCTGCCGCCTCATTCAGCAGCTCATTTGGTGCTGTCTGGGATGTGATGGAGTGTTCAGGGAAACTGCCTTGTTCCATGGAGCTGGGGAAAAAAACCAAGCCCTCTGCTACTCCCTGTCACTCCCAGAGGCTGCCTGCCAGGCAATAAATCTACTTTGGTATGGCAGGGTTCTCTGGAGGGAGGAGCCCCAAACCCACAGGGGAGAGCTGAACCCCCCGAATCCCCCAAATCCCAGCCCCTGTGCGTTGCTTTTTGCTCAAGGTGCAAGCACAGACTTTGCCAGGCCTGGGTGCTCATATTTGACTCATCTCAGCTTCCCCTCCAGGTGGGGGATCCGTGGCCCCAGAGCCATGAGGGTGTGATTTGGGCAGCACATCCCACTTGCTGCCCCATCCACTTGTTTTCCTGGCCCCAAGGTCGAGGGCAGGCTGAGGGAGGCGTCTCGAGCCTACGCTTTCCATTGCCCTTTTGCCTTAACTTTCACTTGTTCTTTAATTTTTAGAAGAGACAACAACCGCTCTGACACCCTGGAAAGGTCAGTAATTTGGGGCCCCCTGCAATGCCAGTGCTTCCCCCACTGTTTCCCCTGGACCCCTCTGGCTCCCACCCCTGCTCCTCTCAGCAGAAGCTGCAGCCCCGGGTGCCTGGACCTCCTGCCCTACAACCTCAGGCACCTGGACCTCCTGCCCCACAGCCCCGGGCACCTGGACCTCCTGCCCCACAGCCCCAGGCACCTGGACCTCCTGCCCCACAGCCCCAGGCACCTGGACCTCCTGCCCCACAGCCCCGGGCACCTGGACCTCCTGCCCTACAACCCCGGGCACCTGGACCTCCTGCCCCACAGCCCTGGGAGCCTGGACCTCCTGCCCTACAACCCCGGGCACCTAGACCTCCTGCCCCACAGCCCCAGGCACCTGGACCTCCTGCCCCACAGCCCCGGGCACCTAGACCTCCTGCCCTACAACCCCGGGCACCTGGACCTCCTGCTCCACAGCCCTGGGAGCCTGGACCTCCTGCCCCACAATCCCGGGCACCTGGACCTCCTGCCCCACAGCCCCCGTGCTTTCACTGGTGTAGGGATGGACTCAGGCTCTCTCGGCTGTGCCTCCAGCCTGCCCTCCTCCCTGCCAGCCTCCTGTGCCTGTCTGCTGGTGGTCCATGCCCTCTGCATGCCCGCCCCCACCCTGCACTCTCCTGCTCCCTCCCCATCGCCAGGGCAAAAGCAGGGATGTCTCTTGTGCTCAGCTTTCCCAGTGTCGCTGCCTAAGCAGATCTTCTGGCAGGTCCTTCCTCCTCTGGGATGCTTCTAGTGCCTTTTTTCTGGGATGTGGTAGGGGTAGGAATGCGTTTGGTCCCCTTCCTGGTGTTGTTCCTGGCCGTGCAATCTTGTCATCTGGGCAGCTGGCTTGGTGTCATCTTGATTTTGGGGTGGCCTCGTTTGTGATGTACTCAGTGGTCACATGGGATGAGCTGTGGATTTCGGGAGGGCTATGGAGGTGGCCCTGGATTTGGTGCCTGGATTTGTGAGGTGTCTTGAGTGTGCTGGAGGGTGTTACTGGTGGGAGACCAGAGGGTTGGTGGTGCTCAGTGCCCTGGTTGGGCTTTCAAGTGAGGGAATGTGTCCTGGGATTTCAAGAGCATGTGTGGATCAGACCTCGTGGGCAGCCCTGCTCTGGCAGGACACCAGCCTGGATGCCTTCCTGAGGTCTTTTCCCCACCTGGTCTTCCCCTGGGCTGGTTATTGGGGGTGTTTTGGTGAAAGCCAGTGGGTCAGATGCCCTCCACATCCTTTTGTATGGTGAGCTATGAACTCCTCACCTCCTGTGATCCCCAGAGGTGTGGAAGAGCTTGGCTCTTCTTGACCACCATCCTCATCCCATCTCATTCTTCTTGAGATGGTCTGGGCCTTGATGAGCACCACAGAGACACTGGAGAGGCACAAAACACCAAGTCCTCAATGCAGTGCTGCTGGTGGTGTCTCTGCTGGGTGGGCAGGTGGTTACTGTGCCCTCCCAAGGGACACAGGTGGGGAACAGGGTGGTCACCCCGGGGTGGGCAGAGTGTGTTGGGCAAAAGCTGTCATCTCCCCTGTAAGTGTGGCTGGAAACTTGGACAAATTCGGGGCTCACTCTGGAGAAAATGGCTCTCTCTGACCCCCAGGCAAAGTGTTTTTAACCAGTGTTTGTGTTACTTCTCCCTGGAAAGCCCAGAGGGGCCGTGGTGTGGCCAAACACAGGGCAGCCCACACCAGTCACAGATCAGGAGGGATGTTTTAGCCAAAAAAGCCACTCCAGAAGCTGGAAGGAGGGTGAGGGAGGTTGGATGATGGTGATGCACAGGGGGTGGGCTTGGGATGGGGACTTAGGGATCAGACGTGACCACAGCTGGTCTTGTCTCAAAGACTGGGGTCAGTGGGGATGGGCATGGTTGTTGCCGTGCTCTTGAGGACAGCACAGGTGGAGGGGGACGCCCAGAGAGCAAACCCACCCCGCGCAACACCGCCCGACCAGCGCGATTTGGTTGGGTTTTACGATTCATTTCGCGTCTTAGTGTGGTTTTTCCTGGCTCTGCGAGTAACCACGCGGGTGTTTCTCCACCTTCCTCAGGCCCTGGCGCAGTGCACGACGGCAACAGCGGCGCGTGGCGACGAGGAGGCTGCGGGTGGCTCCTGCTCCTCCCGCTCGCCCAACTCGCCCGCCAGTTTTGACCTGAGAGCCGGCCTGCGGAGTAGCGGCGGCGACGACCACGGCCAGCGAGCGCAAGCAGAAAGGAGAGGAAGAGGAAGAAGAAGAAGAAGAAGAAGTGTTCACCGTTTCCGAAAATAATCATAAGAATTGAGAGAGTATCCGGCCAGGCCACCTTGGGGGAGAGGGAGAGAGGAAAAACACGCAAAAAAAAAAACACCCCACAAACCCACGACAGGAATTTGGAAAGGAGAGAAAAGGGGAAAAAAAATAATAACCCAAGGCTTCCTGCTGAAGATGCAACGCAACTGAGTCTTTTTCTTTTCAACATTTTTTTTTGGGTCTCCCACCCCTTTTTCCCCACCCTGGTTTTGCCATTCTCTGCCACGGGCCAGAGTGGAGGATGGACGGGGCTGTTGGAGTGGGGTCTTCCCCCCTGCCCCATCCTTGTCACCACTCC